>PVJO010008311.1:0-76054 GCA_004026905.1 Hystrix cristata | reverse complement strand
TGTAGCCCAGGCTTGGGCTGGGGATTTAGCTCAGTGATTAGAGTGCTTGCCTTGCAAGCACAAGGCCCTGAGTTCGATCTCCGGCACCACAAAAAAAAAAAACAAAAAAAAAAAACAAAAAAAAACACTATGTAGCCCAGGCTGGTCTCTAACTCATGAGATCCTCCTGCCTCGGTCTCCTCAGTGCCGTGATTACATGTGTGCACCACCGTGCCTACTTCAAATCAGAGCTTGCACACCCCCACTTTGGGGACAGTGACTTGGACCTGTGCAACCCACCTCCCACTCGGAGAGCCCCAGAGGGCACGGACCTATCCAGTCCTGTCACCATCAGCATCCCAGGGACACCCTGCCTTAGGGTGTCTGAAGCCTTAGAGGCTGTGACTCGGTCCCCTTGATAGCCGATAACACCAAGTCTCCAGAGCACCCCCTCCACTACCCTCACGCAAGGAAGGGGGCAGCGTCTCCACGGGCTGCAGAGTCAGTTTGGAGCTGGGAGACCAGGTTTGAGCCGTGTGACCTTGGGTGAGTCACTTCCTCTTCCGAGCCACAGTTTCCTCGTCTCTAAAGTGTGGTTGAAAGACGCACCTCTCCTCATGCTTGTGAAGACCAGGCAGGAGACACTGGTACAAAGTGAAGCGCTGTGCACACATGTGGACTCATCCTGGGCCCAGCACATTTGCCAGACCTCTGTTCTCTGCCAGGCCCCAGCTCTGCCCAGAGACGCAATCATGAGCAAGCCGGAGGAATCTCAGAATCAAAAATGGGGTGAGAAGGACCCTCAGCCTCACAGCCCCCACATGCCCAGAGAGACTCTACAAGGCCCTGTCCCTGGGCACTGTCACCACAGAAGCAAACACAGTCGGCCTCTCTGGTCTTGGGACTGCCCAGCCCAGAAACCCCCTTCCTCCAGGTCCCCACTGAAGATTACTCAGCTGGGCTGCAGTTTGTAATTGGAGCCAGTCAGCAACATTTGCACAAATTAGTCTTCGGGACCCGCTGCAGGAGGGGGCGGGGCTGGTTCTGACTCCCAGCTGGCTAGCACAGTGTCACCCTGCTTTGGTGGTCACCTTCCTCCTCAGAGGGGCTGCTGGCCCCAGAGCTGGAGAGCGACCAGACTGCTTGGAGCACAGAACGCAAGCTTCGCTTTTCCCTGGCTGTGTGTGTGACCTTGGGCAAAGAACTTGACCTTCCTGGGTTATTTTCACTAATAATAGTAATTCCAACCTTGTTAGGCTGTTGAGAAGACTAAACAACATGATTGGTGAAAGCCCCTTGTATAATACTAGGTATAAGCAGAGTTATACAATTAAATTAATTTATATTGATTTAGTTAACATGGGACTATACATTTTTTTCTTGGTAGTGGGGATTGATGCAGAGCCTTTGCACTGAGCTACATCTCCAGCCCCTCCTCCCTTATAACTTATTTTGAGACAGGGTCTCACCGAGTCACTAAATTGCCCAGGTTGGGCTTACACTTGCGATCCTCCTGCCTCAGCCTCCCAGAGTGCCGGGATTACTGGCATGTGCAACCACGGCTGGCTCAGGATTACCAATTTTTTCAAGTATGTTACAAACAATAACTCATTTATTCCACCCACAGGTGAGAAAATCAAAGCCCAGAGTGGGTAAGTGACTTGCCCAAAGTCATAGAGGTACTAAGAGGGCAAAGCCACAAGTGAGACCCTGCTCTCCCTGCTCTCTCTTCTCTGCCCCTTCCCATCTTTCTCCAGCCAGTCTCTGGCTTAGAACAGCTGAAGCAACTGAGAGGGGCTGGTCTAGTCTTTTCCGGGCCCCACTCTACTCTCCCGGGAGATCCCAGGGAGTCCCCTGGGCTCCAGGAGCTGCTCTCTGTGACAGGTCACATGGTGGGTTGGGTTCCCTGAGAACGGTAGCTTACCTGCCGCCCTGATTTGGAGTGGGAGGTGTCAGAACCTTTGCCCGACACTCACCTCTGAACCTGCAGCGGACCAGACGTCTGCAGAGGGCTCGTCTGGGCCGAGTGAGGGACAGAACCATCCAGAAAGCAGGAGGCGCCACCCACAGCCTAGGAGGAACCAAAGCAGGGAGACCCCGCTGCAGCCTCCTGCCCTGGACAGCAGGGCTCTGCTGTACACCGCGGGAACGGGCGCTTACTGCCTGTGCCGCGGCCTGGGCGGCCACGCTTGGCCAGCTCGGACTGGTAGACCTGCTTCCTCTGCCGAGATGAAATCTCCCCATGTAATTTCCTCTTTTAGTCCTGTCTCTGCCCTCAGGCCCCAAAGGGCTAGCTGTCCCCAGTCCGCAGACATCTGGAGATGGACATCTCTGGGTAGGAGGAGTCTCTGCTCAGGCTGGACGCCAGCCTCAGACCCCGGTCCCCACCGTCCCCCGCGACCAGCAGGGCAGCTGCCTGCTCAGACAGCACCTCCAAGGCTTGGGGCCGGCTTGGCCTTGCTGGCTGGCAAGGAAGGGGCAGCACTGATGAAACGTCACAGTGAACCTGGCTCACGTCAGTACTCAGGAAGTTGGGGCACGGACAGAAGTTGCATGCCCCCGAGAGAGGCTGGGACACCAGGAGGACAGAAGGGAGGCCGGGTAGTGCTGGGGGGCAGAGCTCCTACCCCACCCTCTGCACCAGGGACACCGGCCGGAGAGGCCTCCCTCACAGGATCCCGGGGTGTTCTGAGTGTAGAGCGCCCCTCACGGCTCCCCAACACCAGGTGCAGGTCCTCTCTGCCCGCCTCCCCCATCACCTCACTGCCCTGGGCTGGTGGAAGGGTGAGGTTGGGCACCGAGCTGGGAAAGCCTTGAAGGCCTCTGCCAGATGGTGAGTCACACACTGGGAGGCTGTCTATTCCAGGAGAGGGGACAAACAGGGAGAGCCGGTATCTGGGGTGGGGGGAGTAACCCACGTAGAAGTGGAGGGGAGACTCCAGGAACCTAGACGGTTCACTCGGACCCAGAGAGTCAAAGTCTACTTAACTGGGAGACTGTGCTACCATTGCACCTAATCTCCCTCACCTTCTAGGCTGACCTCCTTCCTCTGGGAAGTCCACGCTGACCACTGCATCAGGCGCCACAACACAAACCCTTGGCTTCCAGGACCTCTGTTTGGTCTGATGTCCTCCCTAAGACTGGCAAGTTCTTTTTTTGGGGGGGGTGCTGGGGATCAAACTCAGGGCCTTGTGCTTGCAAGGAAAGCACTCTAACCACTGAGCTAAATCCCCAGCCCAAGACCGGCAAGTTCTTGAAGCTGGTTTCCAGGCCAGCCGCTCTTCCCTGGATTCTAAGTGATGATAGTGCCGATCATCCATCTGTCTGTCCAACCATACATCTAAACACCTCAGAGCACTGTAGTTCATCAGCGCTGTGCCAGGCCCTAGGGGCAAGCAAAGCCCTTTTAGAGCCCCATTTCAAGAAATGAGCTCTCTAGCCAGGCAGGGCAATACATGCCTGTCATCCTAGCACTCTGGGAGGCTGAGGCAGGAGGATCCCAAATTCGAGCTTGCCTAATTTCTACCAATGAGACCTGGCGCAGCTTCAACTGGGGTTACTGCGGGCGCGTCTCCTCGCGGCTCCCACAGTGATGCAAGGGCTCAGTGTGCACCGCTTCCTGCTGTGCTTCCGATGCCTCTTCTGACTCTGAGCTCTGGTTTCATGATCGTGGGCTCCCTACGGCACCCTGCAACTAGCTAGGGGACACCGGCAGGTTCTGGATGATTCTGGGCCCAGAGGATGTGGAGGACTTACAGGAGTTTGCTCAGCTAGCCAGTGGTAGACTGGGGACCCAGACAGGGGACTGGAACAATCAGACTCTTGGGTGACCACTGTGCACTTCCAGCCAGCACCAGCCCATGGCAGCCACCCCAGGCCCGTCTTTGCTGCAGGTGCCCAGACCCCCCTGCTGAAAATCAGGCTGAAAATCCCATCTGGCAAATGAGCCCCCAGCCCATCCACCGGGAACAACGGCCACTGCCAGCCCTTCACACCTGTGAGGCAGGTCGCCTGACCCTCTCAGGCCAGTTTGGTCAAATTTCCTGGGGGTTTCATGAGGAAAACAAGCTTGGAGCTTCGTTATTAAGTTTTTATTGTGATGCAGTAATTCCTGGTATTGCATAAATCTAAGGGATGGGGAGAGGAGACTCCATAGAAGACCCCCCATCTCCCAACACTGGGGACTGAATCTAGGGAAAGCTGAGCTCCATACCCAGCCCTTTTTATTTTATTTTGCAACAGAGTCTCCCTGAGTTGCCCCAGTGCGGATCAAATTTGCGATCCTCCTGCCTCAGCCTCTATAGTAGCTGAGGTTGGCAGTATGTGTCACCTGCCTGGTTCTTCCCTTCTGGCGCTCTTTGCAGGCAGCGGCCTCACAGCCATTGTGTGTCTTTGGTGTTGTTGCAGGTCACAACCCCCATGTACACACACGCTTGCACACACTGGAACTGTGATTCTCAGAGAGCAACAAGACACAGGCCGTCTCTAGGACTCGTGACCCGGCTGTGCCCTGACAGAGAACGTGGAGCCTCCTGCCTGGGTCCTGCAGCCCGGCCTCCAGGCGGCTCATGGCAAGTCCCAACAGGATGCCAGGCAGGAAGCAACGCTGCCCGCTCCGCTTGGGACCTCTCCCTGCTGCAATTTACTGAATCCATCTGGGGCTCCTTCAAGTCCTTTTCTGGAAATGCCACATTTCAAGGGTCTCCCTGTTTGAAAAGGTCAGCGAGTTCATGTGGGCCTTTCATGTTAAAGGAACTTGAAAGGAAAGGAAATGTATATTTTCAGCTTTAGCTATGATTAAGTGGGCTCAGGCTGTGAGGACACGCGGATGATTTACATGACATTACATGAAAGCCAATTAGCCTAACAACTTCCGAAAAATATCTAGCTCGAGAGCGCCCATTTATTAGAGCACTTGGAATGCGCCAGGCACTGTGTTACGCTCCTGCCTCACTAGGACACAGGGATTGGCCTCAGTCTCGCTCCACAGCGCCAGGTGGGCCCAGTGTGACACCCATTTTTCCCAGGAGGAGGCTAGGGCTCAGAGACAGTTAGAGATCTGTCTGGGGTCCCACAGCTGGCAAATGGCAAAGCAGGGAGGGAAACTCGGGCTGCCCAAATCTAAAGCCGGAGCCTCCTGGCTCAGACCTCCAACCCCGGGGGTCCTGGCTGGGCCCCTGGCATCCTGGGAAGGGCAGTCAAGGGCACCTGGATCATTTGCATGAAGAGGAGGCCCAGAGAGGGATGGCACAGGCCAAAGGAGAGGCCCTGGGCCCTCTCACAGACACAGGGGTGGGGCCACCCAATGCACACTGTCCAGGTGACTCCCTGAGTCCTCTTGGTGGCCTCTCCTTGGGACAAGAGCTACCCAGAAGTCAGGATTCTTACATAGTGGCAACTCAAGTGCCAGCATTTGCCTGCTGGGACCACACAACTGATAAGGTCTCCCTCTGGAATTTGGGGGTCATGATGGAACCTTAGCTAGGAGCACACGTAATTAGGGTGTGGGCTCAGGAGCTGGGCTGCCTGAGTTTGGAATTTTGACACCCTCATTTTTAAGCAGTGAGACCCTGGGTGACTTACTGAGCCTCTCTGGGCTACAGTTTCCTCATTCATAAAATGGGGATAATAATCCCTAAGTCACAGGGCTGGCATGATAATTAAGTGAGGTAATGTGTGTGAAGCTCTGGAGAGGACGCCTGCACACAGCAGTCACTCGGTATATGCAGCCTTTGTGCCGGCAACAATAAAGGAATCATTGCTAACCAGGTGAGGGGCTCCTGCTGGGGTGCACCTGCCTTTTGAGAAGCAAGCCCGAGCTCTGCTCCTCTCTAACCCTCCAAGTCTTCCTTAGCTTGCAGGCCCATCTCCTCCAGGAAGCGGCCCGGAGTGCCGCAGCCACTCGCATCTCACTGTACCTGAGCTGCCGCCCACTGTCTGTACAGACCAATCCAGCACCTAACTCAGCTCTAATAACTCAACTTCTCAAGCAGCCAATGGCTTCTAGAGGACAGGACACCTCTGCCCTCCGCTCTGAGCCCAGAGCTACACACATAGAGACTGCTCTCTCAGGGAGCCTTGGGACCGACCTACCTACCGACTGCAGTGTGACTGGACAGCCGTAACTCCGCCCTTCCCGCCCAGCCCTACCCCTCCTCAGTCCCTACTCCACTTTCTCTCCCCGCTCCCTCCCCCAGCAGTGAGGAGGTGGAGCCTGACCCATGGGGCAATGGCTTCCAGACTAGGGGATCTCACAGCCCTGTAAAATACCCAGAGAAACTTGAGGGTGGAGGAATGAACATATTAGAATAAAATGTCCATATTTGCTTTTTCCAACCATCGTCATGTTAATAAAGAAAGGCAGCTTTCACACCAATAAAGCAGAAAGACCATAATCTTTGATTAAAGGCTAATAATACCAAGCTGAAAAAAATTACCCTTACTGAGAAAACCAAACCATAATCACACTTGCCCTGACTTCTCTCCTTTCTCCTTTGAGCTGAGAGGATGCCAACCCCCCTGGGGCTGTGTCCTCTGGGCCTGCCTGGGTCTCTTGAATTGTTCTGCAAGAGGTTCTGCCTAAGCTTCCGCAAACACCTTAGGGTTAGGAGATTTTCTATTCAACCTCCACAGCAGATGCCCAACCTCTGGGGACTGAGGTGGGAGGCCCTGGCCCTGTGTCCCTGCTCTGCTCTTCTCCTTGCCTGGTCACATTTGGCTGGAGTGGCCCCAGCGCTCTAATTTTGAGGTCAAAATCGGCAGCAAGCACACACCTGGGGGAAAGGCAGGACGGTGCAGTGGGCAGGGTCTTCGCTGAATCTCCACTGCCAAGCTGAGCACTGGTGCCCACGGACCCCAGCCCTGGGAAGGGAGAAGGGGGCACCCTAGCTACGCGGGGGGGCGAGACGCCCCGCTGGGAGGGCAAAGATAGGATCTGAGCGCAGAGAAGCTCGGCCCTGGTTCTTTGATCCTCAGCCAAGGAAGCTGGGCCTGGACCGGGAGGGGCGGTGCGGCTGTCTTCCGGCCTGGCTGTGCGCCACTGCCGGGGGGTCCCTCGGGCCCGGTGGAAAAGCGGCCAGGAGCCCTGACCCAAAAGAGGTGGGAACGTCTACACTGAACCCAACTTAGAAACCTGCCGGGGGGAGCGGGGTAGGGAGGGGGCTGCGGTTTACTGCACGGTGGTCCACACGACCTGTGACACAGTGGCTGAACCGAGGCAAGCGTGTCCTGGAGGTCCACGTGGACGCCTTCCCGGGTGCCAAGGAGGTGCAGGGCCGCCGCAGCACGCCCCAGCGTCAGAGTCAAGGGACTCCGGTGTGCAACTTCCAGACTAAATCGCCGCGGACCAAGGACCCCACGACGGGATCCCGTGCCCCGCGCGGCTCCCCAAAGCCTCAGTCCCCGGCCTCAGGTTGCAGGCATGGAATTGAGTTGTGGGACGGGGCTGGAGGATCGCACGGACGGCGGGGGTCCTTCCTCCTGCGCTGCGTCGGCCGTTCGCGCCTCGGAGCTGCCACATGGCGCGCGAGGTGGGGGGGTCACCGATGTGAGGTGTGGGAGCTGCGCAGGCGCTCAATCCACCCGGGAGGGGCGTGCGTGAGTGTTCCAGCGGCGGGCTGGCTGCCTGGAGGGGGCCCCAGATGGGCACAGGGATGCGGGTGGGGCGCGCAGAGCTCTGGGGAGTCCTAACTTTGCTCGACTCCCGGCGGTGGCGGTACAGCTTCGCGCAGCTCCAAGCCCTGGGAGGCTCGGCGTTCGAAGCCTGCGAGTGTCCCAAGCCACGCACGAGTCCCTTGGGGACCCGCACTCTGCAGCTGGAGGAGACACCTGAGCACAGGGCGGGAAGTCTTGCTGTAGGTGAGAAAGAGGGGTCAGGAGTTTCCCCTACAGTCCCCGCCTTTCGGGAGACGGGTGATGATTTTCAAGCCCGTCCGACGCCTCCCTAGGGAAGAGCGAGCCCTTTAAGACCGTGCCCAGTGGGCGCGTCCCGGGCGCCCGGGAGGGGCGTGGCCGTAGCCTGGCCCCGCCCCCGCACTCGGCCGCGGCGCCTTTGATGTAGCGACCCGCCAGCCCCCGGAGCCGCTCAGCCCGGCGCCCTCCGCCCGCGCTCCGCCCGCCGCGCTCCGGGCTCGGAGGTCCGACTGCGGGCTCGCCGGCCCCGCGCCCCGCATCCCGGCGCCCCGGGCCCCGCGGAGCGCACCATGCCGCAGCTGGACTCGGGCGGCAGCGGCGCGGGCGGCGGGGACGACCTCGGCGCGCCCGACGAGCTGCTGGCCTTCCAGGACGAGGGCGAGGAGCAGGACGACAAGAGCCGCGACAGCGCCGCGGGCCCCGAGCGGGACCTGGCCGAGCTCAAGTCCTCGCTCGTGAACGAGTCCGAGGGCGCGGCCGGGGGCGCGGGGGTCCCGGAGGCCGGGGCCGCGGCGGGCGGCGAGGCCGAGGCCGGGGCCGAGGTGAGAGCCCGCGCCCCTCCGCGCGCGCCGGGTCCGCGGGTCCCAGCCCCCCGGCCCGGCCCGGCCCGGCCCCGCTCCCCGGCCCCCCGCGGCCCCTCACGGCCCTCTGCTCTCCCGCAGGCGCTCAGGCCGGAGCACGCTTCGCAGAGACTTTTCGCCGACAAACTTCCAGAGTCCCTGGAGGACGGTGAGTTTCCGCGCGGCCGGCCCGCGCCTCGCGTTCAGCTCGTCCCGGGAGCGTCGCCCCCCGCCGCAGCCCGCGGAGGCGGTGGAAGGCGGCGGGGTGGGGAGTGGGGGGCGGGTTTCCCGGGCGCCAGCGGGCTCGAGTCACTTCCGGTGCCCTGACCTTTATAGGAGTAAACAGACCCCCGCCATCTCCGCCTCCTCCTGCCCAGGTGACTGGCGGCTGTAATCCCCTGCTTTGGGGAGAAAGCGCTGGCCGAGGTTCCTTGTCTGGAGGGCCGGGTGGGAGCCGAGGCAGAACTGCCCAGGGGAGGCCTGGACGGGGTCCTCTCACCCCAGAACTTGGCACTGGGGACAACCCATTCCCTATCAAGTCTGAAACTTGAAGGGGACCCTTTGATGATTCTTATTTTTCTCTCAAAAGCAGACAGCCTTCAGCCTGGGTGAGCAGCTGCCCAGGGCTGGTGTCTGACCCAGCTGTGGTTTTTCCAGGCCTGAAGGCCCCGGAGTGCGCCAGCGGCATGTACAAAGAGACCGTCTACTCCGCCTTCAATCTGCTTATGCACTACCCGGCCCCCTCCGGCGCAGGGCAGCACCCCCAGCCGCAGCCCCCGCTGGTAAGTGACCCCAGCAGCCAGTGCCCGTCCGGTGCCTGCTGTCTCCCTGACCAGGTAGGTGAGGCATGGGCAAGAAGTGACCTTTGCCTTCCGTGCTGCTCCTTCTCCCTCGACGCACATAGCCAGTGGGATCTGAACCCAGAGGAGAACTTTGCTGAAGGAAGGAGGGGCTGCCTTGGATCACCCCCTGTCGGGTGTGGCCCCTGACTTGTCGCTGGGGTCTTCTGCAGACACTTTTGAGCTAAGACCACAGCCCTCCTGAGGCGGTATGCTTACTGCGGTCTGGGCTCACAGCTAGCTTTCTGGTTAGTCCTGGGAAGTCCCAAGCTGCGTGTTGGAGGAATGGACAGAAGAGCTGATCATGGCTGTGCAGGAGAAACGCTATCCACTGTACTGTGTCCTTACTGGCATGAGTGTGCCCTTGCCAAAGAAGGATCCTGCACACCAAGTAAGAGGATCTTGCACACCACCAAGGAGGCTGCTCGGTCTCATATGCAGAAGGCTCAAGGAGGCTCTCATCTCAGAAGGCTTTTCAGAGATGTGCTGTGGATCAGTGGTATTGGTGAGGGACAAATTTACTGATTTTGTGAGTTAGATCTTTTTGAGTACCCAGAACTTTGAAAAGATTTCATGACCATCACAAACTATGCTTTTTGCTCACTGGTACAAATAAAGTATGACTAGTAAGCTGGGCGTGGTGGCGCACACCTATAATTCCTCAGCCTTTGAGAGGCTGAGGCAGGAGGATCTCAGTGAGTTTGAGGCCAGCCTGAATGAAACTGTCTCAAAAAAATCCCTCAAAAAACAAAACAAAACAAAAAAAACCCAAAACATATGGAGAGCTTATTCTGAGTGCTTTGAAGCAGTACGGCTATACCTTTTTGTTTTGTTTTTGTTTTTGTTTTGGTGCTGGAGCTCGAACTCAGGGCCTTGTGCTTGCCAAGCAAGCACTCTAACCACTGAGCTAAATTCCCAGCCCAGGCTGTACTTTTTTGTAAAAAAAAAAAAAAAAAAAAATCCATACTAGTGGTTCAGACTGTCGTTGTTGTGAGGGTACATGGAAGGCTGGAGGTCTCTGGTGGGTGGGTGCAAGAGCAAATGTAGCCTGGCGCAGGTGGGCCACAGGCCAGAGGCTTGTACACTTAGTATGCACCCTGAGGGAGGAGAGGTTGATTGATCAGGAGCAAAGAGGGTGATTCTGAGAGCTTTGTTCTGATAAAGCTGGTTGGAGGTGAGAAGACAGCCGCAGGTAGCTTTCCAGAAGACCAGAAGGGAACGCCTGGTAGTTGGGTGACTCTAGAAGGGAGCTGCTTGCCTTTTGGGCCGTCTGAGAATGGTGGCTGCGTGGTCTGTCTGCCTGACTTTCTACTCGGGCAGCTTGGTATATGAGGTCTTGGTACTCCAAGTCTCGGGGGTGAGGTTTGATCCCAGCTCTGCCACTGCCACCTAAAGTAGCTGCTTGTAGCCGCTTTCCAAAGACCTGCGCCCTGCAGTAGCAGATGCTTACTCAGGTGTTTTGGGATCCCTCACAAGTTGTAGACTCTTGGAGTTGGGGCCACCTGACCTAACCCTATCCTTCTGGACTAGCGTCATCATGGTAACTGACTGGACCAGAGGCTTAGGCCTGAGAACCTTCTGAGCAGGGCTGGCGCCCGTGACCACACAGCAGTGCAGGAAGAAAGCAGTGGGTCTGAGCTCCTCTTAGCTTAGGCAGGTGACAAGAGAGCGCCCGGACCAGGGAACACCCTGGGCTACTGTAAGGATGAGGGCAACAGGACCACCCGGTGTCCTTTGGCCCAGACTGGTCAAAGAGTGGGCAGATGATGGGCCCAACAATCAGGATCAACACATTCACCTGGTCCGAGTCATGTATTTTTCAGCTTCGGGGTCTTGCTCAAGCTGCAGCAGATGCATGTCTATGTGTCACATTCTCTCCTGCCCTCACCACACAGCTGCTGCCCTTACTACAAGCTTCTGGGCACATGGGAGGAGTGCTCTGACTCTGACTTTCTGTGCCCTGCCTCAGTTGCTCTGTGTGCTCGGGACAAGGACGGAGGTGAGGGTGATGTTGGAGTGACGGTGAATGAGGGAAAGGGAAGTAAGTACAAGCAAGCATCTTTTAAACAAACCTGATAGTTACAAAGCATAGCAAGTAAAAGTCATTTCATATATTAGATGAAGAGTTATATGAACATTTGAAATTGTGGTTGTGGTTTTTTGGGGGGATTTTTTCTGGTGCTGGGGATCGAACTCAGGGCCTTGCATTTGCTAGGCAAGCACTCTACTACTGAGCTAAATCCCCAACCCTGTGGTTGTGTTTTTTGTTGTTGCTGCTTTGCAGTTCTGGGAATTGAACACAGGGCCCTCACGAAGAGCTACATCCCCAGCCCTTTTTTTGTTTTATTTTGAGACAGTCACTAAATTGCCCTTGCTGGGCTCAAATTTAGAATCTTCCTGCCTCAGTCTCCCAGAGTGCTGGGATTACAGGTTTGTGGTTGCACAGCTCTGTGGTTGGGTTTTGAAAATCAAAATGGATTGACCCACGTTTTGGAAGCACACTTATCATCTAATTCCAGGCTTATATATTTGGACCCCGGAAAGATCCTCTCACAGCCAGGCAGTTAGGATCCCCTTGCAAGATCTCTAGGAAAAACTGCCTGGGGAGGTTTTTGCAAAGCCAGTCCTTCCTTGAGCCTATCAGTAGTAGACCAACAGTGCACTTGCCAACCCTGCCCACAGGCCTTGGCCCCTTTGCCCAGCCCTTTGTGGAGGCATCAGGTGGTCAGCCATTGTGCTGAGATGCTCCAGACCAATCACTGGACCTCCCTGGATAGCAGGGAGACCCACGCCAGGGACCTTCTCTGCTCATGTGTGAGTCAGATGCCCATGGGGCTACCACGTTGGAGAATCCCAGACAGGCCAACTCAGACTTGCCGGGAGGAAAGAGCTAAATGCCCAGCTCATAGCCAACTGCCATGGGGCAGAGAGATTCTGTTCCCAGAAGGTTGCTTTTGTGGTATTGGACTTCTCTTAAGCTTTGTTTGAGGAAGGGGAAATTAGGTCAAAGCTGATTCTATGACTGCTGTTTTTCAGGCATCTAATGTAGGCCTGTAGGCAGTTCTTGGCTCAGACTAGTAACCATTGCTTGTTTTGTTTTGTTTTGTTTGCTCTGCTCTGAGACCTGGGACTGGGTAGGGATAGAGCGAATGAGTAATGAGCTAGCCTGAGGCTGGACTCGGGGGTATCTGGGATGAACAAGTTATCATTGCTTAGCGGAAATATAGACTATTGGATGTGCAAGACTGTTGGTCTGGTTATATCCAAGAAGAATATGAGGCGGTGTTGCTGTGTGGCCCCTTGTCTGGGCTCCACTTGGAGTCTGTGGCCTGGAAGGATGCTGAGCCTTTTGCCGTTTAAATGAAATATCCAGAATAGACAAATCTGTACAGACAGAAAGTAGATTGGTAGTTGCCATGGGCTGAGGGAAGAAGAGAATGGGGAGTGACTGCTAGTGGATATGGGCTTTCTTTTTGGGGTGATGAATACATTCTGGAATTAGATAGTGGTGATGGTTGCACAATCTTATGAATATACTAAAAGCCGCTGAATAGTGTACCATCAAATGGTGTGTTTTGTGGTATGCCAATTGCATCTCAGTTTAAAAAAAAAAGTTGAGGTTTTTGGCCACTGCAGGGGGTTGGGGCCATATTTCTTTGTCCCTGAGCCCCTAGCATCCTAGTGCCTGGGCAGCCCCCACTGCCAAGTGGCAGCTGTATTGTCAGAGGCCTCGGGGAGGCAGTGGATTCCCACTTGAGCTCCTGGCCATTGGGGTCACCTCTGAGTCCCCAGATTGACATCCAGGTGAGGACTGTGTGAACGAGCCCTAGGGGAGCCGGAGGCGTGGGTATGAGCAAGGCCCGAGCAGCGGAAGGAAGTGCTGCTGACACATGGCCCCCTTTCCAGGGAGCTGTGCAACGAGGAGAGGTGTAGGAGCACCGTCCAGCCCTCCACCCCACGGGGATGAGTAGGGTGGGCGTGATGGGTAGGTTGGTGGGAGGGCCCGGCCCAAGCTGGAGGAAGGCAGTTAGGAGGGAGTCTGGCACCAGGCTGCTGCTTGGTTGTGGGCACCCAGATAAGCCGAACCAGGCTCTGCTGATGGGAGACACATGACAGGCCTGAACCCAGCCCTGGGGAAGAAATACCTTCACAGGAAGTCCACCTGGGGACGTCCCAGGTGGAGCTGGCACCAGCCTGGCGGTGTTAACTGAGCAGCATCCTCAAGGCCAATTGTCCAACAGAGTAGACCGAGAAGGGGCTTCCTTCCACCTGCACCCCAAATCTCCCTCTCCTCCACTTCTGTCACCAATCCCAGGCCATCTCTAGGTCTCACCCACATGGCAGCAGTGTCCTCTTCTGTGGTTCCCACCTCGATCCACAATCCAGGCTCCACATAGCTGCCCAAGGGGTCCTTTAGCAACATAAATCAGATCCCACCTCTCACCTGATTAAGTCCTCCGAGGTCTTCCCATTGCTCTTGGAGAAAAGTCTGAGTGGCTGGTCCTTCCAGCTGTGCCCTTTTCGTCTGCACCATCCGCTTCCTCTCGCTGCAGCACCCACTTCAGTGCCTTGTACCTCTCCACCTAGCAAGTTCTTCCCATCTCGGGACCTTTGTACTCCATCCCGTCTCCCTTGCCGCCTGGGCTCTGCTGATGCCATTGGTGCTCAGTGGGAGGCTTCCGTAGGGCAGCGTCTCCACTGTGGGCTGGCGGGATCTGGCTGGCAGCCCAGGTATGGAGGTCCTCTGCTCGCTGCCCTACCTCAGCCAGCATCTAGAGAGGGAGGTATTAGCCCTAGGGCCAGACTGGGAGCTGTACCACTCACTGCATCCTCAAAATCCCTTCCTACAACCCCAAAGAGACTCCTCTTCCTCCGCATTATAAAGCCTTTTACACAAGAGGCGAAGAGTTTAAGCTGTCTTGGAAAAAGAAAAACGGGAGAAGACCCCCGTGGTCATTAGCATCTGACAGTTCTGAGACCTTTGTGCACTTGCCGTGCTGCAGTGTCTCCCCTGCGGAGGCGCATCCTGCAGCAGCCCTCCTGTGGCCCCTGTCTTGCCTTCCTTATGTGGGGATGACGTTCTGTACAAACCCTTCTGTAGTTTCCATTTGGGTTATTTTCCCTATGTGTAATAGCAAAGAGAATCGTTGAGGTGAGAAGTGGGACAAGCCAGGTATGGCGGCACATACCTGTAATCCCAGAACTCTGCTGAGGCAGGATTCCAAATTTGAGCCCAGGGACCGGGGATTTAGCTCAGTGATTAGAGTGCTTGCCTTGCAAGCACAAGGCCCTGAGTTCGATCCCCGGCACCACAAAAAAAAAAAAAAAAAAATTTGAGCCCAAGCTGGGGAACACAGTGATGTAGAGGGGCTGTCTCAAAATTTTAAAGAAGTACTGGGAATGTAGTTCAGTGTGAACACTCTGGGTTTGATCCTCAGTACCACACACACAAAAAATAGTAGTAAGAGGAGGCAGGGTGTTCTGCTTCCCCATCGCCCAGTTGGTAGTAGTTTCCAAGCTTCCTGACTGTCCCTAGCCCTTGTGGTGTCACAGAGTTTTGCCTCTGTTGCTCTTCATTCCATAGGTTTGTGGCTTCAGGTTATTCTGAATTGCGTTTCTTTCCCAGCTCAGAGCTGTGTGGGGTTGGCTGTGGCATTTGGATAATCTGCAGCTCCTCCTCAGCTGCTCCCAGGTGGAGGCTCTGCTTTGAGGATGGCTCCCATCCCGCTGCTGCCTAGCAGGGCCCGAAAAGCACCATGGAGAAGGCCCAGGATACAGACTCCTGTGAGTGCTGGGTTTCTTGCCCCCACTTTGTCCCTGGCTGCAGCTTTAGGGTAGCCTGCAGTCCCTCTACAAGGGCTGGGCGAGCTGAATCAGTGGGGCAGTGGGGCTTTCCTAGGGCCTGGGCCCAATCAGCTGCTAGAACCCAGAGTACTTCCCCAGCTCTACTAGGGTTCCAGCGAGCCCATTTCCACATTGGGCCTGCCTGCCTCTCCACATGGGTATGAGTGGGCCCCTCTAGGTCTCCTGAGACCACAGCTCACCCCCACCCCCTGCCAGAAGTGAGTTGAGCTGAGCAGTAAACAGGGCTACAGGCATGCCTGTTTCAGGTCCCATTGCTGCTAAGGTCAAGGCTGGGCCTGGAGCCTCCTGTAGGGGCAAGGCAAGCTGAGGCCCCGAGGCCTCCCCGGGCTGCTGCGGTCCCAAACCCATACAGTCACACCCCTCACACCTTGCTACTGGTGCTTCCTGCTCTGTGTACAAACAAGGCTTCGTTGGAGGAAACAGGTGTTTTATCAGGTCACAGGAGCACGCCCTCCCCCATTGGTACAGTACACAGATGCACAGGGAGCAACCTCTTTCTGCAGGGGAGGCAGTGAGGCCCGCTCAAGGCAGGCAGTGGTCCAGGGCTCTTTAGAGGAGTGAGAGGAGGGAAGGCATTTAGTATGGAAAGCCCATCTTCTCCTACTGCAGCTACCACTCCTTAGCTGGATAGCCCTAGGATGGTTAGTTCACCCCTGCAGGCCTCAGTTTCCTCATCTGAAATAGTATATATGAAGTCGCTGGCACAGTATAGGTGTTGCCTGAGTAGAAGCCTCTGCTGAAGGACTAACACCGTGCAGACTGCGGGAGGCTTGTGTGCTCCTAGAGCTCAGGCCAGACTGGAGCCCTTGCTGCCACCCCCACCAGCAGCCAGCTCCCCTGGGGCAGTGCCACCGGCCCATGGCGCCCTCGGACACTCAGCTGGACCACAGCACAGAGCCTGCTAGAGCTCTGGGTCCTGATTGTATACTGACTGAGCCCCCAGTACCGTTGGCCCGTTCTGCACAGAAGGGAGGCTGCCTCTGTTTGTTCATTGGGAGCCCCAAGTTTGCCCTGAGGGTCTGCTTGAGTTAGGGGCCTAGAGGATCCATACAGACCCGAGTGCAGCTGGGAGACTTCCAGAGAGCAGCTGTTCAGGGGAGTGTGGGAGGACAGCTTGGGTGGACATGGCCGAGCAGATGAGGAGAGGGTCAGAGATGAGTGTGCTCCTGGTCACTGGAGGGCAGAGCCGGGCCCAGGGTCTGCGAGGGGTGAGGTGAGGCTGGGGAGGGGCCAGCACCAAGTGCCCAGCGTGCAACCCTGCTGTCTGGGCAGCGTTGCTGCTTCCCAGGACTGGGAGAGGCCAGTGGGCACATGAAGCATGTTGGCTTCAAGGAAGGACAGGGCGGTGCCCACCATAGCTGGACATGGAGGGCCAAGGCAGGGACAGCCAGCAGACAGGGCAGGGTAGACTCTGGGAGGGGCACACGTGATTGGAAGAACTGGAGCAGAGCTACCAGTGGGGAGACCCAAGGGTGCTGCTGGCCAGTGCAAAGCGAGAACATCTCCGAGGTGGCAGTTGCCATCTTCCCCTGATTTCATCTGAGTCCTGGGGCTCAGCCCTGTGTCTGCCAAGGAGCACTCCCCAAGAGGGCAGTGGCTTGCGCAGGTCCCTGGGCTGCGGTGTGGACAGCACCTCTTACCAGTGCTCCTCTAGCAGCGATTTGAGGCTCCAGGAGCAGGGGAGGTCTCTCAGAACGCGGGGCATTTTCAGCTTCCTCCTTCAGTGCGCTGCCTTATTCGAAGGCCAATTATG
Source organism: Hystrix cristata (assembly GCA_004026905.1). Lineage (NCBI taxonomy): Eukaryota > Metazoa > Chordata > Mammalia > Rodentia > Hystricidae > Hystrix > Hystrix cristata. Next base: position 59,147 of record PVJO010008311.1, on the reverse strand, counting down.
CTTGGGGTTTGGACCTGGGAAACCACCTCCCTCCCTTTAAAAGGTGTGGCCCGCATGGGCCTCTTCATGTCAGCAGTCTTCACCCTGGGTGAGTTGGGCATCAGAAGGTTAGTGGCCACTCCACCGCCCCCAGAACCAAGACCTCTCTTGTGTCAGCCCCCATGGGCAGAGGGTGTCTGTCTCGTACTGGATAAGGTCCTTGGCCGGGGCAGAGCTGGGAGGGCGGGAGGCTGGTCCTCTCCTGCCAAGAGGCTGCCTTGGCCACCCGTCCCACCCATGGAGACTGCCTGCCTGGGCTGCACCCACAGACTCTGCTTCAGAGCCCAGAGCCGGCCTGGTGACACCACCTTCACTCTGCAGCTCTGACTCCAGGGCCAGAACTCCCCAGAGATCAGAGGAAGCAGACACGCCGCCAAATAAGCTTCCTCCTCACCCCTTTCACCCTCCCATTAAAACGAGCAGCTCCCTCTCCAAGGGCGAGGGAGCTGTCTGGGCCCCACACTGTCTGCTTCGAAATGACGTGTGTGCAGAGGCTCTGGGCAGGGGTGGGCAGGGCAGGGCCCCAGGGAGCAGTGGGCTTGGCCTTGCAGATCAACCTGGTGGGGCTGCCCCGGGTGCTAGCAGGGGCAAATCACCCCCAATCCAGTTTCCCACGAGGGCAGAGGATTGTGACGGGGGAGGAGATGCATCTTCCCTGCTTCGTGTGACCTTCAGCAGGTCTGCTCACCTTGCTTGCTCTCAGTTTCCTCCCGTGCAGTGGATGGGCATCCCTGGCTGAGGCAGATTTCTGAAGGTCAGGAAGCTGCTGGCAGAAGAGGCAGGCCCACTGGTCAGGGAGGGCGGGGCTCGGCTGGGCTTTGCTGGGCACTGCCAGGACTATCCTAGGGCCAGCCTCCCCATCAGGACAGAAGGAGTCCTAGGAAGGGAGGGACAGGTGATGGGAGCCTCGGCTGAGTAACTCTGACCTGGCTGTGGTGGCAGAGGGCCCAGCCTCCCGGCCTGCTGGGCCGCCATCTGAAACGCATTACTGATGCTTTGTAGACTCCACATCATTCGGCCACATGAAAGCCTGGGTCCTAAAAATAGCCTCTCCCAGAGGACGCCCCGCATTGGTGGGACTCAGCTGACCTCTGCATGCACACCCACCACCATGTCACCTCTCTTGCCGGGGAGCCCTGACTGGCAGGACCACACCTACCCACCCAGTGTGGGCAGCCACCGCCTGAGGCTGCTTTGTCTGGGCACAGATCTCACCCGGCTAGTTACAGCTTCAGGCCTTGAGGCCTGACCCAGGGACAATGTCTAGAGGAGCCAGGAGGAGGCTACTAAGGGTGTGGCAGTGACATTAGGACCCTTCCCAGCTGCGTCCATCCCTGGAAGCCAGTGGGACCATCTTATGGATGAGGACACCAAGGCCCACCAGCAGGGCTGAGGGGCGCATGGGAAGGGGGACCACACCAGTATGACCTTTAGGTGGCTCTGTCAGGTGGTGAACAGGAGGCCAATGTTGATATGCTGGGGAGGGAAGGGGAGGGCCTGCCTGGGCCCTGATGTCCGGTGGGGAGCCTGCAAGCAGGAGGGCCTCCAGGCTGCTTGCGGAAGGAGGGACTCTTCGCCCTGTCTTCTGTGGGTTCCCTCTCCCTATGGTCTCTGTGACCAACTGCAAACCACTCTTTTCCCTAAAAATAAACATGCTTATGGGATTGGGGGAAGCTTTGTAGCTATCAAAGGAAATAATAGGGTGTTTAAGAAAATTACATTGCGTTTTAAATAACCAGCATGAAAGTCATTAAGTTTGAAGTTTCATTCAAATCAGATGGCTCTGTGGCTGGCCTGGTGGCCAGGCGGGCAGAGAGTGGGTGGTGTCGAGAGGCAGCCTGTGGAGAGATCCGAGGTGAGGTCTCTGCCGGGTACCGCAGGGTCCAGGCGGGCTTGGCCGCTCGGTGTGTGCCTGGCCATGGCAGCCACCCAGTGCTTGCTGGCAGGCTTTGAAGCAGTGTGCGGCCCCGGGCGCTGCCCAGATGTGGTAGGCAGCCCTATGGGCAGGCGTGTGGGCGTGGATGAAGCAGAGAGAGCCGAGACCACGAAGGGCGGTGACTGTTGAGGCGGGGGTTCTCCGGGATGGTACTTTGGATAAGAACAGGCTGAAGAGCATCTAGAGGGCCCAGGCCACGTCTGTTCCTTTCACCCCTAAATTCTCAGTGCCCAGCACAGGGCCTGGCACACAGTAAGTACTCAGTATGCGGCTGCTGAAAGAACAGCCATCATAGCTTGTGGGTCTAGAACTTCCCAAGTTGCAGGCCTGTGCTAGAAAGGGAGAGAGTGGGCACTATTATTGCCCCCATTCTGCAGATGGGGCATCCGAGACTCACAGTGTTACCTGAAAAGTCCGGATTTGGTCTTGCTTGGGTCTCTCTCACTTCAAATCCCATGGTCCTTGCTGCCCTGCTGTGCTCCAGAATGTGTGAGATGGGAGCGTGGCGGGCTGAGGAGTCAAGCCTTACCCTCACCCTCTGTCGGGGTCACCAGTTGGATCCTGTTGGATTCCTCTGGCCCCGGGGAAGGACTTGGCCCCCTGCCGAGTCCTGAGGGTGACCTCCCAGCTCCAGGCCTGGTCAAGGCTGGCCCCTTTCTTTCTGGACACCGGGCCAGGTCAGGGCTCCCAGGGCCAAGAGGGCCACGTTTCTTGGTTGGGAGCGCAGGACTTCTAGAAGAAACACCACATGCAGTGTGTTCATAAATGACCTTTGAGATGGATTCAGGTGCGAGGCATGACAGGATGGTTAGGAACTGTGTATCGCGGATTCTTCCTTTCTCCAGCTTCAAGCCTGACTCACCCGCAGCTCGATGTTGGACTTCTCTGAGCCAGACGCCTCTTTCTGTGTGGTCTGGAAGTAGGCTATAGGGTTTCCTAGCCTTGAGTCACCGGGAGTGGCTGAACTGAGGAAGCAGAGGGAGTCCCAGGGCCTGGTGTGGCACTCATGGGAAAGCTGCTTGGGAGCCAGAGGCTCCCAGCAGCCTCAATGGGGCATTCTGAGGGCAGTTTCTTCTACTGCTGTCTCCTCTCCCTCCTGCTTCTTCCTCTGGTCACTGCAGGCCAGTCAGTAGCTCAGTGATCTGGCCTGCTGGTGACCAGTTGGTGATCCAAAGGAGTCCTGACCTGGCACCAAGCTAGCTTTCCTGAAAAGCCTTTGTCTAGGGACATGCTTGCTTTTGTCTTTCTTTCGCTCTTAATTGAGCACAAAAACAGTATGAGCAAACACAAGTATTGACGCATTGAATCCTTACAACCCCATGTGATGATGGACATTTTACAGATGGGGATCCATGGGCACGGAGAGACACCTCACAGGTGCTGGCGGGGGAATTTGAACCTAGGTATCTGACGTGTGTCTAGCACCTCTCACAATGCTGCATGGCACAGGCAGCATATATTTGTCTTAAATGCAGCTGATTCTTGTGGCTCTAATGCCCCATCCCATCTTGCTCCTCAGCCAGGAATCTGCGATTTCACCTTCCCCTCATATCTGCACACTGTTACCTCAAATGCAGATCTGTAGGCGCTGTCTGGCTACAAATGGTTTTTGTGAACTCTTTAAGTCAGCCTCGGAGGGTCCTTGTCACACAGCAGCCCTGCCCTCCTCCATCTGCACCCGGGTCTGAGGCTGTGGAGGGAGCACCCTTGGGTCAGGAGCCTCGAGTGGCTTCTTTTCCATGCCTTGTCTTGTTTTCCTGTGGGTAAAGTGCTGGACTGAGACCATCCAGACCCTTACGGGCCTTCACTGGCCGTCCATTGAGGGTCTGCCGAGTGAGTCTGTGGACATGGCCTCAGGCAGCATTGTCGTGAGGCAGTCGTATGGGCAGCCAGACCAACAGAGGACTTGGAAACACACCAGGTCCTTGCTTCTGAAGAGACTAGACGGAACTGGGGTAAGAATGTAGGACTGCGGCTGAGCAGGCATCTCCGTTTCCTCCCTCCCTCCCATACTCAAGCCCTCGCTGACCACCACAGTCCGGAGCCCCTGTCTTTCTGTGCTCCCCTCCCCCCACTGCACTCAGCAGACGCCCCAACTTCTAGCCTATTCCATCTCGCTGTCTGCACGTGGAGTTGGAGTGTACAGATCAGACCCTGTAGGAGACACGACCTCTCAGGTTTCCGTTAGTTACAACTAAAGCAACACTGCCTGCCATGAGGACTGGGCAGGTGGGGTGGGGTGGCCGTCCAAACCCTGCTGCTCCGGGCTTGCTTCTGGGTAGTTCTTGGCAGGATGCCGGGGCACAAACCTGGCCTGTGAGGCCTGTAGCTGAATGTGAACCATCCCGCCAGGAACCCTAAAGGGCTAGATTCAAATCCAGATCTGTCACTGCTTGCTGTGAGACCTTGGGGGTGTCGTGTACATCTCTGAGCTTTATCTTTCTCATCTGCAAAATCTGCTTGCACACCACAGTGGCTGGGAAGACAGAGGGGTTCTGGTGCAGGTGGAACTCTGTAGACTGATGGCATGCGACAGGCATTACTGGAGCTGTCTCCCTCCACACTTCTGCTGTTCTCTTCCTGTCTTCTCTGCAAAGCCCAGGGCACAGTGCCTCTAAACTGTATCAGAACCTCGCTTTCCCTTTGCCAAGTCCAGGCTGGCCTGCCTCGGTCCACGGGGGGGCTCCTGGACTGCTGGCGCTGAGGAGGAGCTGGGTGAGTGATTGCCTGGGCTATGGGGATGCCCAGCCCTGGCTGCTGCAGAGTCCCTCAACAGTGTTGGTAGTGTCAGCCAGCAGCTCAGCTGCAGCAACTCCCGGAAGCTTGTATTTTCCTCTGAAAACATCCTGTCCTGAGGGGCGTTCACCTCAAAAAGGAGGAAGGGAAATTAAACAAATGCACAGAAACCACCAGAGGCCATGGGCCAGACCATTCAGCTAGCAGGGCTCACCTAGCTCCAAGGGTGCCTCAGAGCTGGGCTGGCCTACACAGGCCTGTGGTTTGCCAAGGCTGCGTGCAGTGACTCTTGTCCTCACCTCCGCGGTGGCAGGCCCTGTTATCTGATAGCAAGGCCAGGCAGCTGGTGGACTGCCCACATGTAGGACCTGGCAGCTCTGCAACCATAGCAACAGCCTTGTTGCTGGCAGGCAGGACTGAAACCTCCTGGTCCAGGAGGGTGTGGCCCCGCTATCCTCTAGCCTTTCTGGCTTAGCTGGCTACTCGGCCACGGCTCTGTGCTCATGGTAGGCGTCTGGCACAGGGCGTGCAGCGCGCTGGGGGCGAGAAGCTTGCAGGCTGTCCTCTGGAGAGCACTGTGTGCTGGGCAGCAGGGCCTGGAGCAGAGGTCTGCGGTAAAAGTATGCACAAGGGCTCCTCCAGCCTGGCTCACCCAGCGTCTCTGGGATGTATCTGCAGAGGAAGGAGCCTGTCCAGCGTGTCCCTTTGGAAGGCCTGCCTCCGCTTCTGGGAAGTTTGTCCTTACACTCCCAGGCCTTGGGGAGCATCCCACTTGGCAGTTCCTGGGCAGCAAAGCACCATCAGCGCTGCCCCGTGGCTCCCCAGCTCTAGACACAGGCCTGAGCAGCTGTGGGGCTGCCTGTGGCCCTGGGGCCCCGAGGGACTGACCAGGGCCAGGCCCTAGAGCTTGGCTTCTGGTAGTGTAGGGAAGGGAAGTGACACCAAGACACCCTCCGAGTGGGCCAGCCTTCGGTGTTCGGGGTGAACCAGCCTGCATCTCACCCAGATGCCCTGGCACAGGCCTGGGGTTTAGCCAGGAGGGGTACTTTGTCCAATCAGCACAAACGCACCATATGAACTGGTGACAGCCCTGATTTTGAGTGGTCATTCTTGCTCCCAGCATACTCTAGGCAGGAGGGGATGGGGCTAGGAGGTGGCCATGGGGCCTCAGGTGTCAAGTAGGACATGCTCTGACTTAATAACGGTCCCCGCTCCTCCTAGCCTCCAGACATGCTGCCGTGACCTTTGCCAGCCCCAGCTGGAGCACTTTGCCCAGTGCTGCCACATTCTCCCTCAACACTGGCTCACACTTAGCCCACGTGTTGCACACTGCTAGAGATGTAACTGTGAGGGCCCAGCTTTCATTCCTACCATGAGTAGTTCAGGTCACAATCTCAGACACCAGGGAGGCAAGAGGCAGACAAAGATGCTGGCTGTGACAGTACAGTGGAGTCTGCGCTGTAGCAGTGGGAACACTCTTGGGATGTGAAGGTCGGAAAGGCTTCCAGCCAGGAGAAAGTCTCATTCATATGAGGCCTGAATGATGGATCGGAATTGGCCAAGTGAGAGGGGAGGCGAGTGCTCTAGGCGGAGGGCACAACATTGCCCTGGGAGCCAGTAATCCTCCCTGGGTGCAGCACAGAGCAGGAGGAGGAGAGAGATGAGGGATGTGGCATCATGAGGACCCTGAGAGATCCGAGAGGGTGGCACTGATGGTGGGGAGCTGTGTGACACAGGTGACTTTCTTACCTCCCTGAGCCTTGCTTCCCACGTGCGTGACATGGGAAGGATATATAGCGCCTTCCTCGAAAGGCTTTTCACGTATGGCTTTTATATTACTCACCCCCACCGCTGCACTCCTGGCAAAAAGAACAGTAACCATGGCACTGCCCAGTCTGTCCAGTATCTGCTCCAAGGTGTGGATCCGTGGGTCCTTCCTCAGGCTTTTCCCCAGGGGCCTCTCGTCAGCTGGGGAGCAGGCATTAAAAATGACCTTTTGCCTAGGGGACCTGAAGTCTTATCCCAGGGGCAGATGAGTGGGTAGAGGCATGCAGGGGTGTAGGGGCTGCACAAGAACCCTAGAGGCCTGCATTCCACAAGTCTTCCGTGAACATCTGCTGAGTACAGAGCCTGGAGTACCCATGGCAGGTGAGTGACAAGCCGCCTGCCCTCTAGGCTGCAGTGCCTGGGTAGACTTCTGCTTGCTGGGCCTGCCAGGCCACAGACCTGTCCAGGGCAGTGACCTTGCTCAGAATAAGAAGCCAGCCTAGCAAAGGGTGGGAGGAAATGCTGAAAGTTGGGGAGGCAGGCAGGAGAAAAGGGTAGGTAAAAGCACAGAGTAGAGAACAGCTGGGTGCCTGGGCAGAAGCGGAGCAGGCCTGCATGGCTGGGGTCTTGGGGACCATGCTCAGCTATCACCCCCTGCAGCCTCATGATGCCAGCAGTCCTGGCAGCCAGGTATGGCCAGAACCCCTGTCCCAAGGGTCCCAGAACCGTACAGAAGCATTGCCAGGCTCAGGGGAGCCTGTCCAGCCAGGCTGCAGGACAGTGGACATTCTTCTACAGAGACCATGGGGCCTTTTCAATGGAGTGGTGGCACCTACAAGCTGTGTGACCTTGTGCTTCAGTTTTCTCATCTGTCAAACAGGCTAGTAACTATACCTGTGTACATCAGAAGGTTTTTGTTTTAAGAGAATCTGAGTTGAACTCTGCTCAGAACTGGGCGGGCCTGGCATGTGGTCAATTCTTGGCCTCAGACCTTTGGCCCAGCATATGGTAGGTGCTCGGTCACACCCTGACCAGCACATGCGACGGGTCCTGGTGTGCTTGGGTGCTCTTTCTGGCACCGTCCCTGTCCCTGCCACTGGGAGGCCTTCTTGGGAGGGCCTAGTTGGGCCTCGAGTGCTCCTTCACGCCTTCGGGTTTAAGCCCAGAGGAAACGGCAACTTTCTTCACTGGGAAAGTGTTGTGGGGCTCAAGCGTTTGGGGGTTTCAGAGTCAACCGTCAGAAGCGAGGGAGTTTCTCCACTGGCGGTGGCAGGGGCTGTCGCATGCACAGAGCCTGTGAGCACAGCAGACCGCTGCGGTCTGCAGGGAAAATGCCGACTGTGTTTATTTTTCACCTGAGCCTGCAGGAAGTGGGGGGACGACAGGAGCGGGGGTAGGGACAGCCCAGCCAGGCTAAAGCGTGACTTCTGAGCAGAGGAGACCTGCCTCCGGAGTCCCTCATCTCCACCTCCTGCCTGGCCCGCTTCCTGAAAAGCAGGAAGGCAGGCTGGGGCGCCAGAGGGAGGAACTTGTAGCCACAAGCTAATGAAACTGTCCGGGGAGAAAGGAGCACCTTTGGGACCACGGACCTGAGCTGATGGAGGGATGAGCCTTTGAGCAGTAGGAAAAATGCAGCGATAGGAGGGTCCCCTCCACTGGGGCAAGCCCTGCCACCAGGCATCCAGCAGAAGGCTGGACAAGTACCTGTCCCTTAGTGCCACAGGCTGGCGGGGGAGGCTGTGGGGTCCAGGGTGTCCTGATGAAGGAGTATAGGCCGCAGTTGAGTCTTTGTGCACTTACACACTTCATGCCCTGGGCACTTACGCACACTTAGGCACACTTACGCACACTTATGCTCTGTTAGGCACTCTGCCCACTGAGGAAGCAGAGGAGATTGTGCTGCTGAGGTACTCTGGGCTGGATGGGAACACTCAACCCATACTGCCTCCTTCCCTTGGGGGCTGGGCACAGTCACCATCAGGCAGAGAGGTGAGCAGCACACACATCTAGGCCTCAGGCGGCCCCACCCTGTTGTCTGGGAAGCCTGGCCCGGAGACAGCCTTGTGCTAGAGCCCTGGAGCGGGACGTTCCGCTAGCTGAGGGAGCAAGGGGCCCTGTGCCAGACAGTTCCTCTGGCTGCCACCAGGCATGGAGGGGCTGGGAGCAAGGATAGTAGGCAGCCTGCGGGAACATGGGGAGGACTGGTCAAGCCCTGAGTGGCCACCCTGGAGCCCTGGCCATCCCAGGGCCCCAGCTGCTGCTAGGTTTTCTGCCCCACACCTGCCCACCCAGTACTTCTGTGATTTCACTGCAGACTCCTGTTTAGTGAGGCTTCTCCCCAGCTCCCAAGAAAGGCTGGTAAACAGGAGGAGCCCCTCACCTTGCCCAGTGCTCATCCACACATCTGTAGCAGGCAGCAAAGCTGGACCTGAGCCAGGCTCAGCACAGCCAAGGAGAGTTCGCTCTGGCTTCCTGCCCAAGGCTGCCATCCCCAGGATAGGGTGGCTTTCAGACAAACTTCCACAGAGCCACCCTCACTGCCTTGGAGCCACTCTGGGCAGAGTGGCAGCCCGGGGCTGTTTTCCTAGAACTGGCACCTGGGTCCCCAGCCCCTGTTCCCACTCCCCATCCCCAGCTTTCCCTCTAAGCTGGTTAGGCGTCCTTAGTCCTTAGTATGGTTTATGAGGGAACAGAGGAGGTGTTGATGCTGGTGGGCTGAGGCATGTGTGCCTTCAGACAGTCACTGGTGGAGTGCTGTCTGCCAGGTGGGCCCTGCATCCCAGGCTCCCTGCCCTCTGGCTAGCGCTGTCCTGGGAACCTGGCAGGATAAAAAAGCTTCAGGGATTTCCAGAAGCTTCCTACTCTAATAGGTCTTAGCTTCTGCTCCCCAAAACTCTACAACAGAGCAGGACTCTTGAATCTGTGATCAATGAGGTGGGTAGGACTGATACTCTGATTTGCATTTTACAAGGAGAGAAACTTCAGGTCAGAGAAAGGATGACACCAGATCAGGATCCTGGTCAGCCACCCTCAGTTACTTCACATAATGGCACACTTAAAAGCTTACTGCTGAGAAAAATGGAGAAGCGCACTAGAGACTGCAGCAGCCATGGGTAGTCCTGGGTATTGCAAGCGAGGAGAAGGGTGGAAGGTTCTGGGGGTACAGAGGGGGCTTGGACCCGATCTCAGAGCTCTGCAGGCCCCACATAAGGAAATACAGCCAGGGAGGCCACTGGAGGCTTCAGGCAGAGGAATGACAGGATCTAAGTGGCTGCTGGGTGGCAAACTGGTTGGAGGGCAGGGAGGAAGCTGCCCCATCCTCTAGGTAGGAAGCAGTGATAGCTTAGACTGGGTAGGAGACAGGGAGACAAGGATCCCAGATTCTGAAGGGAGACCATTAAAACTTCCTGACAAATTGGGCACGGGGTGTAAGAGATAAAGAATCAAGGATGACGCTGAGGTTTTGGTCTAAGCAACTCTGGTTAATGCAAAGATGGAGCTGCCATTAGTTAAAGAAGACAGAAAAGCACACAGGGCAGAAAGTCAGAGGTCCTGACTTGGGTATGTAGACCCGGAGTACATTGTAGACCTCCGAGCAGAGCCCAGTAGGCATCTAGAGAGTAGAGTTTCTAGGACAAGTCAGGGCTGGAGACAAAAACATGGAGTCATCAGATGAAGATGTTTAAAGCCATAGCTTAGAAGAGGAGAATGAGGAGCCAGAAACAGGTCCAAGAAGTAGCCTATGAAGTTGAAGGGAAATGAAGCAAGTGTATTCTGAAAGCCAGGCGAAGAAACTTGGAGGAGGGAGGAACAATTTGTCTGACACTGCTAAGATATTAGGTAAAATGAAGCCAGAATTGACCACTGAGTTCAAGATCATGGAAGTCCCTGGGGACCTTTACAGGGTCACCCATGGGAGGCAAGGGGCAAGGCTGTCTAGTTGGGTTGAAAGGAGAAAAGGGCTGAAAACTAGAGGCAGCAAATGGCCAGGTCTGCTGAGGTTTTTGTAAAGGGAAGCAAGACATGAAGTGGTAGCTGGTATGTATGTTGTGGGGGGCGTTGTTTTACAGACAGGACTTGCAAAGTGCATGGCACAGTATCCATACCCCCCACAGCTATTCCCACCCATTCCTCTCTCCCTTGCTAGCCACTTAGAGGAACATCCATTCCTGTCTAGAAGAGGTCTAGAAAAGAGAGAGATCTGAGGGGAAGGGTGTACCTTGTAGCCCAGAGATAGGAATGCAGGGAGGAATGGCTGTCCAGGGCTACGGCTGAGAGGTAAGGAGCCTGTGCCAATGTGGGAGCTTCATGTCCCGGCTACAGCGGCTCATACCACGCTCTCACTCTGTCCTCACCCTGGACTCCCAGGAGCCAAGTGCCGGAGGACCTGTGCTAGGCCTCGTTCACTACCCTGAAGATCTTAAGGAATCAGGCTGAATTCACCCTATGGGGAGGGTCACTCACAGGTACCCAAGGCCACACCTTCCCATTACTGTCTGAGCCCAGAGATGTCCCCTGCTTCTTCTCTGACATGGGTCAGAGATCGCTCACTGTGCGCTCAGACAGCAGCAGACTTTCCTGAGTGCGAAGCCAAGCCTCACCTGTAGATGATGCTTCCAGAGCCCTGGTCTGCACAGGTGTGCACTGAAAACAGAGCTGGGCCAAGGGCTGGCAGCAACTCCCTGTGGCTGGGTTGTGTGGGGAGCCCTCTGCCCAGCCTGTTGACCAAGTCATCTCATGACAGAGAGCCAAGCAACTAGTGTGAAAGTGAGAGTCCTGCAGTGCTGAGGGAACCAGAAGAGTGGGGGCTGGGCATGTTGGCCCTGGAGGGAGCCTGGCCCACCTCACCTCCCCTGGGGGTGGAGGTACACTCTGCCCTGAGGTAACACATCCAGTTAGGAATGAGGTGGGACACAGGGCTGGAAGAGGAAGGAGTTCCGGACCCTGCTGTCTGAGGCTGGTAGGTGTGAGCAGCCCTGCAGATAGCCAACTGGACCTCAGGGAACAGGTGAGTGGGTATCTCTGGTACCAAATGTCCAAGATAACCATCCTGGAAAAGGGAGACCTGCTTTCCTAGAGTGCTCAGGAAGACCAAGAGACTATTAGGAGGTGGGGCTGCTTGAGCAAAGGACCTAGTAGACAGTAAGACAGTGCCACAGAACACAGGGTGGGCTGAGTGGTGCCTCCATGCCTGAGCTCTGCTGCGTGCATGCCTTCTTCCCTCGGGACCCCCGCGTTCACCTACCTCCTCTCATTTTCAGCACAAGGCCAGCCAACCCCCCCACAGCGTCCCCCAACTCTCTCCTCTCTACGAACATTTCAGCAGCCCGCACCCCACGCAGGCCCCTGCGGACATCAGCCAGAAACAAGGTACGGGCCTGGGATGGGGAGGGGCCTGATGAGACCAGTGCCTGTGAAGGCCAAGTTTCCGGCTTCTGAGATCAGGTAGCTGGGGCCTTTCTACAACAGGAGATCGAAGAGGGAGGCTAGGGGGAACCAAGGGCTGGGGGAGGTGGTGCCAGGTCAAAATGTGATGGATTCACGTTGAAGTGCCCCTCAGGGCCAATACGAGAGCAGCATCCCTGTGCTGCTGACTATAAACCGGTAGCCCTTCCCTCCGCTAGTGAGAAAATGGAAAGTGGTGGTTGTGATGGCTGATTCACCTCAGTCTCAGCTAAAAGTCATTCTGAAATCCACCACCGTCAGCTGTGGGAAACCTGCTGATTCAACCCAGGGGGGCGGGTGGAGCTCTAGCTCTCCAGGACAGGTTCCTGCAGTCCAGGGGGGCCTGCCTGCTGCCCTGAGGCTCGACTGAACCCCAGCAGAGTCCCAAGTTGCAGAGCAGCAGTGGACCAGGGAGTGCTGAAGCCCGGCCTCCCGCTGCTGAGAGACTCCAACTCTGACCACTAGGTGGCCAGTGTCCTTGCGCAGCTTATCCAATGCTGTGTCTTTGGTTCCCTTGCCTGTCAGATGGCCACTGTTATCACTCCAGGACAGTCCTAAACAAACAAGTTCATGCCTGGCTCTCTAGCAAAGGGAGGAAGGGTCTTAGAGTTCCCTATAGAAGGTTCCAGGACACAGTAACTGCTGAAGTCACCCCCCCAACACACACACACGTGCATCCCACCAAGGTCAGGCTGTTCCACTTATCTGGTCCTTGGTTGCTTTCCACTACAGGAGTTCATAGGCCTCTGCAGACTCCTGACCTCTCTGGCTTCTACTCTCTGACCTCAGGCAGCATGGGACAGCTCCCCCACACTGTGAGCTGGTGAGTGTGGACCCAGTGGGGAAATTGCTGGGTGGAGTCATACCTGCCCTTCCACGTTCCTCTTTCATCTTTCTGTACTGTGTGCCCTGCAACCAGTCCTGTATACATCACACCCGGCAGCCAACAGCTCTATCCCAGCCTGCCTCTGAACTACTGTTTCTTGTGGCTTCCTGGCCTGTGGGCATTCTGTAGCCAGCTTGACATACTTTGTCAGGGAGGCAGAACTGGCTGTTGGTCCTGGCTCTGTAGCACCCAAACTCTCCCTCAGGAGAGCTCTGGGCTGCCCAGGGTCCACCAGAGCCATGAGTATGTGAGGAGAAAAAGCCAGGCCACAGAACATTCTGCTTCTCAGCTTCAGCGGGTGGGGCCAGGGGGACATTTCCACCAGCCTTATTGCTGGTTAGTCCCTTCCCTGGTAGCTTCCCTGGTAGGGAGGGTCCCTTGAGTGACGAGCCTGGTAGGTGGGTCTACTAAAGCACAGCCAGGAGAAGGCAAGTTGAATCCCCAAGTCAGCAGGCCTGACTGTGGGTCACAGTCAATGAAAATTGGGCCTCAGCAGGCCAACTGGCGTTGTACCTGTCAACCACAGTGTGACTGGGCAGGTCTCTAGCCTCTCAGGGCTGGGGCAGCCAGCCAGCCAGCAGCAGAAAAGGCTGGCTTCCCAGGAAGACAGGGAAGGCCGGAGGCTCAGCCAGGGGTTCAACAGCTCCTTTGCACTTGCCCTTTACCCGTGTTCTGCACACTCTTCCATTTCCAGCTTCCCTGAACAAAACTGCATTCTAAATAAAAATCAGGAGTACTTCTAGGCTTGAGGTGAGGCAAGAATGTCCAGAGCCAGGCTGCTGGGGCCAGGCCAGTTCTACAGAAGCAAATCCCTGGACCAGAAGGTCCAAAGGCCAACAGACTCGAGCCCAGAGGGACTATTCACCCACTGAGGCTCTATGGAGTCTTTAGGCACAGGGAAAGAGGCCGAGCCCTGTGTTATCAGCTCCACAGGCAGCACCAGGCTATAAGAAGAAAAGGTGGGGTATTTTTGCCTTTTCTGCACTGAGCCCTGCTGTGTGCCAGGCACGGTTCTGGGCACCAACCAGAGAAGCACTGCTAAAGCTTACTGATTCTTAGGTCCCTGCCCCTGAAGAACTCAGTTTGCCTAATGAGGGTACTGTTAGCATTGGTTTGGAGACTGCAGGAGCCTGGAGGGGCACTCCTCCAGCTTGGGAGCTCTGGGCTTTTGGGAAAAACTGTCACTCAGCCAAGCAAGACACAAAGGATAACAAGTTGAAACAGCCAAACTGAGGTGTAAAGGCCCTAGGACAGGTATCAGTCCTGTATTGTCATGGAAGCTTGGGAGGTAAGCTAGAGGGACGCCAGCGAGCCTGCTAAGTTGGGTCCCACGAAAACCTTGGACTGCCACTTCCACCCCTTGAGCACCGACGGATTCAAGCTTGCAGAGGGACATACTAGCAGCACAAATTGCCCCCTGGTGGCAGATGCTTGAAACACACTGGAGTGATCCCAGCAGAGGCCCATCGTTCTCCAAGTCTACGGGTCAGGCCAAGCAAGGTGTGAAAGTCCTTCCCCATGTCTGGCTGGCAGCCAGACTGCTAACAGCTGTCTCTCCCAACCACAGGCCCAGCCCTCCTCTCTACCCCCTGTCCCCTTCCTGCGGATATAGACAGCACTTCCCTGCCCCCACCGCAGCCCCTGGCGCCCCCTACCCCAGGTGAGTCCCCTACCCCTGCAGCCAGGCTCCTGCTTCCTGTTGCCCAGGCTTCAGTGCCCACACAAGGCCATGCTCAGGCTAGTGCTTACCCTGTGTTAGTCGTTTGTCCATCTGTCCGTCTGTCATCCTACAGCCCCTGCTGCCCTACACCTGAGATGGAAGCTAGGAGTTTAAGAGGCCTCAACCCAGGCAACAGAGCAGCACAGAGCAGCCAAGACAGCAGTGTGCATGTGGCTCAGGCCATGTGCAGATGTCCATGCACTCGCCTGTCCTGCACCCCTGAGCTCTGCCCAAGCTGAGGCGGCACCTTTCACATAAGTTTTCCCAGCCTCTGGCTCTCAGGGCTGCCTGCTTGGGGGTCCCGAACCTATGCAAACAGCAAAGGGCACAGCGGTCTCCGAAGAACAGCAAGAAAGTGAGGTGGGAGATGAATGTGCATGTGTCTCTTCACTTAGCTCATTTCCTCAGGGACAGACCTGCTGCCTGGCACGCAACAGCAAGGAATTCGGCAGGCAGTTCCAGCCCTACCGGAGGTCACAGCCCAGGGTAGGAGGTTTACACATAGTACCAGTAGCTAAATGGGCCAGGTGGGTAATGAGGAAGCCCCAAGGAAAGCCCAGCCAGGCCTGACAGGTCAGAAGAAAGAGCCTCATGAGAAGGGTAACATTTTCCAAGAAGGGAAAAAGGCAACAGCAGTAGTTGGGGCTGGTTGGGATGGGGAGTGGTGGGAAGCAGTGGGTAAATGAGGCCAGAAATGTAAGTAGGGATGCTCAGGCTGTGCTGTGCCAGCCCCAGGGAGGTGTCTAGGTTTTCTTCTGTGGCAGTGGGAAAGTTTCAGCAGAAGCAGATCAGGAGCAGTCTGTTAGCATTTTTATGTGTCTCTGTGCACTGGTGTCCAGGCCACTGGGGGTGGGGTATCTGTTCACCTGTGTCCTTGTGCACCATGCAGGGGCCTCCATGTGTGTCTGACGGTCTGGCCTGTAATTTCTGGCTCAGTGTTAATTCTCCTCCATCTTTAGGTTCACTCACCCGTCCTTGATGCTTGGTTCTGGTGTACCTGGTCATCCGGCAGCCATCCCCCACCCGGCCATTGTGCCTTCCTCAGGGAAGCAGGATTTGCAGCCCTATGACCGAAGCCTGTGAGTGAAAACACACACAATGGGGTATGGGGCGATGGGGGCGGCTAGAAGGTGTAAGATGGGAAGGTATCCGACATGGTGCCTTCCAACAGGCCCAAGACCTGCTGCCTGGTGGCTCCAAGGACCTTTGGCTCTTACTAACCACTGTTTTTTAATCTTTAGAGACAGGCGAGGTAGGTAGGATGAGGAACAAAGATTTTGTTTGAGCCAAGATGGGAGGGGCTGGGAAGTCCTTTTATATATGTGCTTTTTCCATTTGGCTAACTGTAAGAACAGTTACTTAGCTTTCTGCTCACCCATTTGGTGGCTCTTAAAAAAAAGATTCCATTCACAATCGTGTATCACGTACGTATGTACCCACGGTGGAGGAGGGTGGTGGCATTAGGTAAGGGGGTGCTTCCAAGCAACCGGATATTTGCCTCTCAGGAAAACACAGGCAGAATCCAAGGCAGAGAAGGAAGCTAAGAAGCCAACTATCAAGAAGCCCCTCAATGCATTCATGCTATACATGAAGGAGATGAGAGCCAAGGTCATTGCAGAGTGCACACTCAAGGAGAGCGCTGCCATCAACCAGATCCTGGGTCGCAGGGTGAGGCTACGGGCAAGTGGGCTGGCAGGCCCCTGATCCTCTTCACCCTAATGGCTCCTCGGATGTACCCTATTTGCTCCTCTTCCGTTACAGTGGCATGCGCTATCGCGGGAAGAGCAGGCCAAGTATTATGAGCTGGCCCGCAAGGAAAGGCAGCTGCACATGCAGCTGTACCCAGGCTGGTCAGCGCGGGACAACTATGTGAGTGGCCAGACACACACATCGGGCGGGTAGGGGAACCTTGGAGATACCATACCGTGCTCAGCTCACACTCAGCAAGGAAAACAGAAGTACTACCCTGCCATTACAGGTGAGGTAGGGTGTGTGTAAAGGGTGCAAGGCCTCCCATGGCTAGCTTAGAAGAGGCAAGCCAGGGAAGCTCCCCTTAAAGGAAGCCTACATCCCGTTCTCCATGCCACAATGCATTTACATGGGGCTGCTGCCCAGTACTTTGCTCAGGCACATGGGCAGATGGAGAAGAAGGGACCGAGAAATCTCTTTCCAGTCAATTTAGGAGACCACATTTGGAGAGAGAGGAGCCCTAAAATATACCCCAGTGTAGCCTAGTAAAAAATGCAATCAAGAAACACCAGAACCTTAAAGTAGGAGGGGCCTCTGTGCCCCAAAACCCCATAGGCAATCAGGCAAGGCAGCAGGCTGCAGAAAGCCCAGTGTGTGCCTCCTAGATCTAAATATCCCCCCTCCCTTTGTTCCCTACAGGGGAAAAAGAAGAGGCGTTCAAGGGAAAAGCACCAGGAATCCAGCACAGGTGAGGCCCTGCCTCAGTAAGACTAGAGGCTGCTCTTCTTGCCCCTCTTTCAAGGCCAGACCTGCTCTGGCCCAGAGGAAGGGGCAGAACACTCAGCTGAGAACATTCATGGTCTGAACCCTCTGAAAATCAGACCTACACCTCACAAGCCAAATGCCCAATTTAGCTATACTGAGTCCCACTGAAGACCAGCAGAATCTGATTAATTTAACAGGTGGTATGCCCATGCCACCTTTGCCAGCCCTTTTCACAGCTGGCCTCTGCCAGGGAAGTTCGGAAGTAACTGTGTGGTTCTATGTGTAACTCAATGCATGCTGGCTAGTTCTGCCGAGCAGGCCATGTGAGGCCCAGCCTACTGGCTGGTGCCTCGAAATTTCTCCATTATTACTTCCCCATCTCCTACCTCCATTTTCCTGGCAATTCAAAGCACTGTGTGAAGGATTCAGGGAGCCCATAGGCCTGCTTACTGTGAGCAAATTCCTGCTTCCAACTCTGACAATTTGGACTCCACATCTATGACTTCCTTAGTTGTGCTAGCCCTACCCAGCAAAGCTGGAGGTTAGGATTGGGACAGCAGGGCAAAGTTCCGAGTCCCCTTTCTCTGAGGGCAAGAGATGGTTCCTTCTTTCCATCCAGAAGTGTGTAATGGTCATAAACTGTAGCCTTGTGTTGTCTCTTGACAAAGAGAGGTCAGAAAGATTGGACATTGGCAAGAAGTTGAAGAAAAACTGGATAAACAGGCAGTTGGGGAGGTGGTAGACAGCTCCAGAGCAGAAAAGGCTGGCTTGCCGAGGGCCTGCACAATGAGGAATAGCCTGAGGTCCCTCTCCAATCTTCCCATCCTACTATTCTTCCCACTCTGTTGTCCAGCAGGGAACCCAGCTTTCCTGATACCTTGCTGTGGGTCCTAGGGCTCCCACAGCCCTAGGACCCACAGCCCAATGGGGCTGGCTGTGCCATGGAGAGGTTCACTCTGCCTGTGGGGGCTATCGGGTGTCTGTAACCGGCTAACACTGATGTTACCTCTTCTTTCTGGGCCCTGCTCTGCCCTGCTGCCTGCCTGCCCGCCTGCTCACCTGCCCTCTGCCCTGCTCTGCCTCTCTGGCATGGCTGTAAACAGACCCTGGCTCACCTAAGAAATGTCGTGCTCGCTTTGGCCTCAACCAGCAGACGGATTGGTGTGGTCCGTGCAGGTGGGTTCGTCCCCACCATCATTCTCCCTTTGCTTTAAGCTGCTTCCTGGACTGCACATGTTCTGCTGGGCCTGCAGCCCCCTACTTCAGCCCTTCAGCCTCTAGCATACCCAGAAGACAGGGAACCTGTGCCCTAAGAATGGGAGTGAACGATGAACATGGCTCGTGGAGAACATCACTCAGGTCTAGGTGGGGAGTGGAGAGGAGACAGAATGTTGCAGGAGGGAAGGCAAACTTTTAGGTGGGTACCTTGAGTGTCAGCCAGGCCTAGCAGGTCCTCAGTAGAAAACTCTTACGTATGTCACTCAGGTGGCCTGACTCCTGCTTCCACACCGCCAAGTCATTACTGCCTGCCCTGTAGCTCCTCTATTTCATGGTGGAATCCCTGCATATACAGCCCAGCCCTTAAATGTGAGAATTAGCAAGATAACGAGCTGGACATGGTGGCACACACCTGTAATCCCAGCACCGGGGAGGTGGAGGCAGGAGGATTGCTGCAAGTTTGAGGCCAGCCTGAACTACACAGCAAGACCCTGTCTCAAAAAAGGGGGAAAAAAATTGACATCAGAGAACCACTTAAATAACCTGAATGCTACCAGCCATGTGACTTACTGTCTTGTATCTACTGAGACCAGAGGGCTAGAGGAGGTGGGGGGGAAAAGTAGTGGTATCCCTGTGCTATCTTAGAGGGTACTGAGGCACCAAACTGGTGTATTTTACCATACAGCAGAAAAATATGTGTGGGTATGAAAAGATTTACCTGCCACATGGTTAAAGTTGCCTCATTAGTTTCAGATCAGGCCTAGCAGAGCTAAGGCTAAGGGAACTGCAGTGAGATTGCTAGCTCAGAGGAACATGTGTCCAGCCATTCCAAAGAAGCAACTGGTTGTGGGGGCAAGGAGTAATATGCAGTGTGCACACAGTGGGAAACAACCACGTCTTCAGACGAGGTCCTATTCTGTCCATTCCATGCTATTCAAAACATCAGCTGTGACCCAGAGAACTCTAGAGTGGTAGTGGATGAGTCACACTATTTCTTCTTCCCTTAGCTCAGCTCTGAGGACTGGGATTGCTCTACTACAAAGTCACAGGCATTGCAGCCCCTGTTTTAATGCACATCTGAGTTCAAAGACCCACCCTAGGAGATGCCTTCCCTGGAGAACAAGAGGCAGCCCACAGGTCTAGCTACAAAAGGTCTCTGTACCACCTTGTGGATGTTCTCGGAACTGTACCTAGGTCTGGGCCAGGCCCAGCAAGAGTTGGGAGGCTGATTCAGGTCTGAAGGCAGAGGCATACCACCCAAATCCTGGGGTAAGGGGACAAGAGGTCAGCCAGGCCTGTGCAAAGACAGCATTTTTTGGTTGTGGTGTATGACTATGAATTCACCCTCTGTTTACAGATAACTCTCTTCACTATTCCTAGGAGGAAAAAGAAATGCATTCGGTACTTACCCGGAGAAGGCCGCTGCCCCAGCCCCGTTCCTTCCGATGACAGTGCTCTAGGCTGTCCCACATCCCCAGGTCCCCAGGACTCGCCCTCATACCTTCTGCTGCCCCATTTCCCCACAGAACTGCTTGCTAGTCCTGTGAAGCCTGCACCAACATCCCCAGGTCTCTCCACTGCTCTCAGCCTTCCAGCCCTTGGACCCCCACAGGTCCCCTACAGCATCCTGCAGAGTACACAAGTACAGCAACAGGAATCTCAGAGACAGGCAGCCTAGCACACATAGGACACTGGCCTCCTCCAGGGGCTCACCCCCAACCCTGAAAGGAAGCAGCAGAGGCCCAAATCATGTGGAAACCAGCCAGGGGCTCTGTTAACCTCCTCTCAGGCCTAGGCCAAAAGACTGAACACACTGCCTGAACCTGAGGTCATCAATTTAAACTGCTCAAGTGGTGGGGATCAAGTATCAGCATGTCATTTCATTAAGGGCATCCTGGTGACTCTGGCAACCTGCATCATCATCTTTTTTTTTTTTTTTTTTAAAACCATCTGTCTTGATAGTCAGATGCCCTGGCCTCCCTTGCTCTTCTGCTGTAGGTCATAGATGGACTGGATGGAGGCCAGCTACTTCCTCTACCAGTGTTTCTCCTGTCCCCCCTCCCTCTGCCATATCCTCCCCAGACTGGACACTTAATGGACCAAGAATGACCTGGTTTATCAAACAACATGTGAGCATGGCAACAACCACAAAGCTCAAAATGACTAGTTCTCAATGGACTGGAGAAGCTCTATTTACAGAAAACCAGCTGCTAGCTATAAGCTGGACTAGAGGAAGCTTCTGATGTTCTTAAGAGTTTGCAGGAGGAAGAGGGAACGGTGTAAGCTTAGGCCTATCAGCAAGAAGAACCTGACACTATCCTGTCAGGCAGTGTGGATGGTGGCTCTAGTTCAAATTACTTGGAAATGATTCCTGAGAAACTCAGCAGCCTAAGAAGCCCATATAACAAGACCCCAGGCATTAAGAGACAGGCAGCCTAGTTTCAACAGTTGGAAAAAGTCATGGCCCAGCTGAGTGTGCATTCCTCCCCATTCAGAGCACTTTTCTCACAGTTCCATTTCTAGCTTATCTATGTTGGTGGAGCCAGCTCTTGGGCAGCTGAGAGAGAGCAGACCTCAAACATCCACCAGCCAGCGCCTATCCTCCAGCTTCAGACCAGGCCAGCTTTAGTGGTATGGGGCTGCAGGAAGGAGGAACGTTACAACTATCCCAAGGAGCCCAGAAACCTCTAGTGGTGGACACAGGTTGCACCACAGCCTATTTTAACCCATTTTTGAGCCAAGCTTCAACCCTGAGCCTTGAAAAACAAGTCTTTAATTTAATGGTTTTATTTTTTTGCTTCCTCCTCACTGTACATAACCTGAGTCCAAAGAAAAAGGGCTGTCTCTATTACATACACACCCTAAATAAAAGCCTTTCGTCTCTACTCAAAACCCAAAGTTCACATATTCTACTGTAGTGTTGTAACAAATCTTAGAAAAATGGATCAATGTAGCATTCAAGTATTTTTATATTGTTAATGCACTATCATAGAAAATAATTTTTAAACATGAAAATAAAGATACTTTTTCTTGGGTTTGTTTCAAAGCCTCATCCTGAAGAACAAGCTGTTTCAGTAACAGAACATGGTACTGAATGTGATAGCACTTTGCTTTTCTTCTCTGCGTCCATGAAACTTTGGTACACATATTCCTAAGATTTCCACTCTTGTCACCTCCCCTAAAAGGGCCCGTGCCTGCTCCACTCCTGTGGGCTGGGTTCATGCTAGGTCTAAGTTCCATTTCAGACCTTGCTCCTAACCCTCTGACCCCACAAGTGATGAAAGCCAGACTGCTCCCCAGCACCCTTAGGAACCCTGAAAAGATAATCCAACCTGAAATAAGTGCACGTGACTACTAGGCTCTACTTTCCTCTGACACCAGATAAGAGAGAGACTCCAAGTGCAAATTCCATTTCAAGGAAAACAAAGGCAGTTGTATCTTTTGTAACCTATCATAAAATCTTACAGAAGGATAGATACCTCGATAAGCACTCTCCTCCCAAGATTGTTAAGGCACTTTAAACTAGTTATGTTACTTCATACAACCTCGTTTTTACACAGCAATTTCAACGTTATTGTTAACTTCCTGAGACCTTCATGAATATAAAAGATATAAAGGCACCTTGGGGGCTGGGGATTTAGCTCAGTAGTAGAACGCTTACGGAGGAAGTGCAAGGCCCTGAGTTTGCTCCCCAGTGCCCCCCCCCAACCAAAGCCACCTCAGTAAGTCAAATCATTAGACAACAAATGCTGGGCAAGAACTGTTTCACAAGAGACAGCCAATGGGCTGTTCATAAAGATAGATAGTTCTTGGATTTTATGTCTAAAAATACTTGTCAATAAAGTCATCTTCCAGAGTAGTGTCTAAAGAAGGCCTATGGAAGCTGATCCCAGACTGGCTTCTGGGCAGGTACTGGTCCATTCTCTGGATGTCTGTCCCATTTTGAAGAATTCTGCTCTGGCTACTGGCCTAGTTGTTTCAAAACACTACATTCTAACCAGGGCTTATGCAAGGCTTGGTTGTTGCATCTGATTTGGTGTCCATAAACAATGTATTCTTTGTGTAATGGGGGGTGAATCAGATCCTTGGCAATTTTGTTAGAATCAGGCCAGCCTTTTAGCAAAGACCTGATTTCAAAAAGGAAATTTAAATCCTCCCAAATCACACCACCACATTCCTATGAGGCTAGAGGGTAACTTGAAATTGCAAACCCAATTTCAACTCAAATACACCAGGTCCCTCCACATAGCCAGCCAAGAAGCAACTCCATTTTCTGAGACACTGCCAGACAGGATACTCTATATCCTAGCTTCCCTTATCCCATGCCAGACAACTGGCAGACCCAAGATCTCCTTGAAGTACAGTAATACCCTGGTTCACAAGTACTGTTCATCATTCCATTCCTAAACAAGCGTTCTGCAAAATTTTGCTTCCATTCGTAAACTCCCCATCAGGCGACAAACACGACCACCGTCGTCTTCCCCACAGAAACACAAACATGGCCATCTTCCCTGGAATCATGGAATGAATGGCACATGAATGAGGTACCACTGTATAGATCTTGACTGCTCCCCTCTACTGCAGTTGAAGGAGTACAGTAAGGGCTCAGCCCAGCAAGCCAGCAGGGCCTTTCCATGTCTCCCAGTTTGAAGGTGTTTACCCTTTTCCAGGAAGCCAGTGACCAGACTCTTCTGAACTTAAACTATCTTTTGAATGGCTCCCATGATACCACATTCTGCCTAGCTCTGCTCAATGCACAATGAACCTAGCTATGAAGGTCCCAAGTAGAGGGAAGCAGAATGGTTCTCTACAATGTGTTTCAGAGAAGAAAAAGAAACAGTTCCTGCATCCACTTCTAGAAAAACAAAAGGAACAAAACCGGCAAGGTAATTAGGCCACATCAAACTCCCATTTGTTGGACCAATACGTTTAAGTAGAATTTCAGACACATAGTTAATTATATAAAAAAGCTGAAGTGCTTTTTCTTTGAGGTTTTTACCTGTCTCTTCATCACGGCTTTTCAGAGCTTGCTTTACTTTTTGGAGGGACCGGGGATTGAACCCAGGGCCTTCTACATGCTAGGTAAAAGCTCTAAGACTGAGCTGAATCCCCAGCCCTCTTATAGTGCTTTCTTAAAGTTCCTCAGGGCTTTAAGAGTCTAACAAGTCCTCTGAAACAGCAATTTGCTCAGGCAGACTATGGTTCCTGGGTTACACTGACTTCCCAATCCCAATTACTGCAATTACCTTGGTTCCAGATCTCAAATCCTACTACAGGCACCTTTTTAACTCAGGCTCCTGAGTTCTCCAACTTAAAGAGATGCCTTTGTGAATCTGGAAAAACATAAAAATAATAAAGCAATGTCTACTTTGTGTATTAAAGACAGACTTATGAAAGTAAGCTAGTAAAATACAACAGGACATCAAAGGACAGAACTTACTTCCGTAACATAAGAATTACTAGAATTTGTTTTAAGGAGGGAACATCGTTAGTTCATAAGAGTGTCAGGGAGAAAGTAATAAGCTAACATTCAGAAGGTTTAAAAAAAAAAAAAAAGAAGGTTTTGGTTTACTTTTACATCACAAATGACGGTCAATGAAAAGCCAAGACACTAGTCTTTATCACCAAAAAAGCACCACACTGCAGGTAGCAGCTATGTATTTTCCATGGGTACAGAGAAAAAAAAACAAACGTTCTTCAGGCCCAGCTGGGAATCACCCAAATCTACCAAACACCTTCTTTTCACCCTCTTTCCTGGCAAAATAAAGGGTATTTCCCTTAATCCTTGAGGTTAGTCAAGAATGAGTCCCCCTCTCAAAAAAAGAACAAGTTCCCTTCCTCTCCTACATAACAACAATAACCAATTTCCAAACCAAAGCTATCAGCAGTTCTCCCCTCTGATGAATCCACTCCTCTTCTGGTTATCATTATGCTTTGTAATCTGTATTTTATGGCGATCTCTCACTCATTTCCATACACAGAAATTCACAGAGCAGTGCTGCTAAATAAAGGTAAGTCCTGCCATCAAGTAACCTCTAAGCAAGCCCTGGAACAACTAACACGAAGCAGACTCACTAGACTGATCTACACGTATCAGTATATATAGTAGCTACTATTCTCAACCTGCACAATGTACACAGGCAGTAAAAGCAGAGGCAAGGCTCCAGCCTCAAGGTGGTGGGACTTCATCCACAACTGTTTAGAAGAACACTTGAGAGGTAACAAGGCAGAAGTGAGTGTGCCTTTGAACACTGAGGTCTAGTTCCTATAAATAGGAGAAGGCCACTTGCTGCAGGTTGTGTGTGGAAAACTCTAGATAGACATATTAAAGGAAGAATGGACACAGAGCAGGAAACAGGAAAAAAAGAAAAGTAGGAAAGACTACTGCTTTCGGCCTTCAAGAGCTTATTACCATCATGTCTAAGACTATCTGGGTAAATAACATCCTCAAATTGCCTATTTTCTGTTGGATGAGCTGTAAGGTCTTAATTATTAATATCGGGTTTGAGATTATCAGGTTTTGTTTAAAGACTAAAATCCAGGCATCCAGTATCCAGCTACTCAGGAGGCAGAAGGACTGCTTGTGCCCAGGAGTTCCAGATCAGCCTGGCGCAGGATATGGCCCGAGGAGGGCCATGGTCTACAAAAGTCAAGAACGGAACAAAAATTCAAACTACCATATTGTCTGTCCAACCTTTCTGAAAGAGCCCAGTAAAACCTCTAAATATGGGTAAGTGATACAACTCCTGGCACTCTAACAACTTCTGAGTGTTGTACAGCTCTAGGCCTAATAATAATAATAGGCTGTTTCCTAGAAGTGAATACTTCCTATACAAATTCAACATGACACATGGATATTCAGCAGAGATTTTAGTTAGTCATGG
The DNA here is from genome assembly GCA_004026905.1 of Hystrix cristata. Taxonomy (NCBI): domain Eukaryota; kingdom Metazoa; phylum Chordata; class Mammalia; order Rodentia; family Hystricidae; genus Hystrix; species Hystrix cristata. The sequence goes on along the minus strand of PVJO010008311.1, from coordinate 34,062 downwards.
TAGTACTAGGAGGTACTTGAGATAAATGTTTTTGCAGGAGTAGATAATTATAGCATGAACTGGCAGATGAGACACCCCAGGCATGACTAGACTCTGATGTTCCCCACTTAACCAGGACAAATGGAAAACGTATTTCTTGAGAGTCATCACAGGGGTCAGCAAACTTTCTGTAAAATGCCAGGCAGTAAATATCTTAGGCTTTGTGGTCAAATGTGGTCTCTGGGTTCTTTATTTTTTTCCATTTATTATGGAAAATTTCAAACATATGCCAAAGTAAATAAAACAGAATGATGAATTACTTAGTTTCAATAATTATCAATCCATAGCCAATCTTGTTTTTATCTATTTTCCCACCCACTATCTGCCTGCTCGTATTTTGCAACAAATCTAGACATCTTGTCATCTGAGGTATAAATATTTCACTAGGGATCTGAAAAACATGAGGGTTTCTCTTTTTATTAGAAAGAACATAATCACAATACTATTCATCACACTTAATAGTAATTATAATGTTGTATACATTTTAACAACACTTCTTTTTTATTATTATTATTATTATTTTTTGCTGGTGCTGGGGATCGAACTCAGGGCCTTGTGCTTGCAAGGCAAGCACTCTAACCACCGGGCTAAATCCCCAGCCTTAACAACACTTCTGAATGTAAAAACCATTTTATCTCACACTGCAACAACAGCCAGATATGACCCATGCACTTTACAGTTTGCTACCTCTGGTCGAGAAAACAAGTGGGAATTTATGTCGAGACTACACATGGGACTTTACTGCATTAAAGTGAATTTGCAACAAGTGAGAAGTGAAGCAAAAGTATGCTACTATCAAGAGATGATTTTAGCCAGAATGGCTCACTGTAAATGTGAAGAGAATACAATAAAATTTCATGTGAATACAGATGATAACTATGAAAGAAAGAAGAAAACAGGGAGCACAAGTATGAGAAAGAAAAAAAGGAATCAAAATATTACAGCCACCTCAAGCCACCAAAACTCGTTCTATTGTAGAGGGAAGCTCCAAAGGACGGCAATGTGGTTCTGTGTTAAGAACTGAAGCACTGGCTCCAGTTAACCAACACACAACAACCAGCAGAGAGTCCGCCAGCACCTTCTGGGTGTCACCTGCCTCCAGAGAGCTGAGACATGAACCTGAACTGCCTAAGAATCTTTTCAAACTAAATAAATGTAATCAAATTTAACTCATTTAAGAGACACATTCAAATCCACAAAAGCAAATTACTGACTACCTGCTATATAACTTAAATTATCTTGCACTCATGATGGACGTTTTTCTGGGTTTTGCCACTTACTTTAACATTAAAAGTTAAATTATTTTTTACATGCAAGAAGCGTGAATACTTTCCCCCACACTGGAAACTGATTAGAGAAAGATGACATACCACATGAATTAAGTGTTGTCTTTAATTGAAAAGCTAACAAACTGTCTAGTTACATTTCTCCCCCAAACCACAAACTTGGTAGTTACTGAGTGTCTACGCAACATATTCAAAGCTGAGAAGATTAAAAATTTAAAAATGAGTAAAACGAGTCCTCAGGTCCAACTAAGGGAGCCCTGCTACACACAGGCTAATCTATACCAGTGGTACTGCTTGTCTCTAGGAGGTTGGAAGACATCCTAAATATCCCCACTCCGAACACTTACTTCAAGTAGCCTTTTTCCAGTTCCAACTTCTGAAAGATAACGTTTTGTTAATTCTATTTCAGAAAACGTTGCGAGTTGTTTTATTTACAATGCCAACTTTTAAAAGCTCACTAAAGTTAACTGGACAATAAACTAGGCAGAAATCACCTTACAAGAAGAGGGAAAGCCCAAAATGTCCACTTTCTATAGAGAACCCACAGTTCAGTTTTATTCAGAGTAAAGAAAAACAGCAACTTTTGCTCAGACTAGAAGAAATTCAGCCATTGGTTTGGAATCTGTACTCAACTACACATGCAATGAGGACAATATTATGCTAATACAATTGATTTGCTGCTGCATTTGTCTACTGTCTATTAACAATTATAAACAGAGCAGTGCAACTAGTATTTGGAACAATCCTTATAGTGTTACAGTGTCAGGCACAACATTTCACTTCTCTTCACACCACTGGTTCTCCTTGCGTACCTAGAAGAGACAGACATAAGCAAGTTCCTTAACTTGAGTGGTCTTCTAAGACTTGTATGTACTTTTTTTTTTTTTTTGGTGCTGGGGATCAAACTCAAGGCCTTGTGCTTACAAGGCAAACACTCTAACCACTGAGCTAAACCCCCAGCCCCGACTTACACATACTACCTACAAGTTCATCAATAGCCTGCAAGTTAAGTCCAAAAGACAGAGTGATAATTGGAAAAGTATCAGGTTAAAAAAGAATACTTTCCTGATTCCTTTTGTTTCTCCCAAGTTTTTATTCTGCTTTGCTGAAATTATCAAAAAAGTAAAGCAATAGGCAATCAAAGCTGGCAGAGCAAACTCAATTACTTCATTCACATAATTTCAGTTCACAACTATGTCAACAAAACATTCTGATCTATTCATTTCTTCTCCATTCACTAAGCTGTTCTGCAATATTCCAGCGTACATTCCTGCTTTATCTGCTTGTGTGAAGTCAAGTATCTATGGCTTTTTTTTTTTTTTTTGGTGGGGGCAGGGCTGGGGATCAAAGTCAGGGCCTTGTGCTTGCTAGGCAAGCTCTCTACCACTAAGCTAAATCTCCAACCCCATATTTATGGCTTATACAAAAGAACCCAAGTGTTAAAGCTACAAAGTGCAAACAAATTAATATGCAGGAGCTTCTCTGGTTCAAACCCTATTTGCTCATGCTTAAAAAAACAAACAAACAAAAAAAAAAACCCAGACTGAGACAGACCAGTAAGAATATATGAACTGGATGACACAGAAATAGGTACCCATTATCCCCCAAGCATCAAGACTCCTTGATATAAGCATCTCTTATAGTCTCATAAAAAAGCATGTGATCAAACACAAACTCTATGCTACCTACCTGGGCTTCCTCTTCTTCAGTAAAGTCATTTTTGATATTGAAGGTCTTGCGAATTTCCTCAGGAGTTTTCCCCTTAATCATATTGGCAACAGTCTTGCATGTAACATCAAGCAAACCTTTGATGTCTAGGTAGTTTGCTGCCTGTAAAATGACACTGTTTTCATTAAAGTATACTAGATGTTTTAATCTAAATCCATAGTTAGTTACTGCTGTATCCACGTAAATTTAAAATGCTAATTTAAAGAAATTTTAGGAAATTAAGTTTTACTCAATACTCTTATTCTTCTGCTTAATTATACCTTTCATGCCTGGGGTGGGGGGCAATACCGTGAATTGAACCCAGCCCCTCTTAAATTTTTTGCAACAGGGTCTTGCTGAGTTGCCTAGAATGGGTTTGACCCTGTAATCCTCCTGCCTCAGTCTCCCAGTGTGCTGGGATTACAGGTGTGTGCTACCACCTCCAGCTCTAATATTGCTGCTAAATGCTATCAGTTTTCCTGGAGTACTGCATTAGCTGCATTCCACAGATTTTTCAAGTGTTTTATTTCATTTAGTTGAAAAAACTTTTTAATTCTAAAGATTTTTCTTTGACCTATGAGTTACCTGGAAATGTGTTAGTTCTCAAACATTTGCAGATTTTTCTAGCTCTCTTTTGGTTTTTTGGGTTTTTTTTTTTTTAGAGACCAGGTCTTGCTATGTTGTTCAGGCTGGCCTTGAATTCACGGCAATCCTCCTGCCTCGGCCTCCCAGGGACTAGAATTACAGACATGTGCCACTGCACTCAGCTGGTTATTGATATTTACTTTACTTCCTCTGAGGTCAAAGAACACGCTGTATGATCTGAATTCCTTTTTTGTTTTTGGACAGGGTTTCACTGTGTACTCCAGGTTGGCCTTGAAACTCGATAGATCTGCCTAAGCCTCCAGAGTGCAGAGATTACAGGTATGCAGAATTTGAATGAGACTCATTTTATGGTCCAGAACATGGTCTATCTTACAAGAATATGTACCCTGCTGTCTTTAGAGGTACTGTTCTATAGAAGTCAACTAGGAAGAGTCGGCCAACAGTATTATTCAAGTCTTCTGTATCTTTACTAATTTTTTTGTCCACTTCTGATTATTGAGAAACAAGTACCGAAAGTTCTAACTATGCTTGCAGATTCATGTATTTCTACTTTCCATTTTTTCCCCCTCCCCCTATTTTTTGGAAGTTCTGCTTCCAGGTAGATAAATGCTTATGATTATGTCCTCTTAATAAACTGACCCCTTTATCATTATGAATAGCCCTCTTTAATATTCTCTGCTCCAAAATCTGTAATAGTCACTCCAGCTTTTTTTCTTACTAGGGTTACCATGTTCCACCTTTTTCCATCCTTTAATTGTGCCTTTATACTTAAAGTGGGTTTCTTATTGACAGCACGAGTGGACTTCACCTTAGGGTCTCAAACCTGCAGCAATCCTCCTGCCTCTGCCTCTCCAGTGCTGGGATTACAGGAATGCACCACTGCACCAAGCTTGCATGATGCTTGTAAAAACCTTATTTGACACCTCCACCTTTTAACTGTTTTGGATCATATAGTGTGGTTATTACTAGGTGGATTTAAATAAAAGTTCAGACAATTAAATTTCAATACCAACAAATTTAGCACATTCAACTCTGTAAGAATTGGCAAAGAAAGAGAATTATATATTAAAAACATACCAGAATAAGTTCAAAAAGGGTTCCTTGGTCAACTTTCAGGAATTCTTGGTCCCAAACAGGAATATCATCTGTTCGCTTTTCTTTGTTCTCATCGTCCTCAGGAGGAGGAGGGTCATCCTTGTGGTGGGTGCACCACTGAATGACCTGTAAAAAAAAGGTTCAACTGTTATGTGGCGCCTGTCACACGGTACACATTCCACTGCAGGGACAATGCTAGGGCTAGGGCTAGGGGAGGAACTAGCTAGAAGTTGACTTGGAAAGTACATTACAGTAGTACCGCCATTCAAGAACTTAATTCTTTCCACAATTCTGGTCACAGAATTCTTTCCACATTTCTGGTTGCAACCAAATTCCAAGTGTATACATACTACAAGTGTTACGTATACACTTGCAATTCAGTAGTATTAAGCACATTTACATTATTGTGCATATACGTACTATGCTTGCAATTCAGTTGCAATCAGAATCGTGGAAAGAATTAAGTTCATGAACCCAAGAACCACTGTAATAGCCAAACATGAAAAGCAAAAATGAAGCTTAAAGACTCTTTACAATCCTAGAAGGTTAGAAGAGCTTGTTAGATCAAGGCAAACCATGCAGTGTAATATATGTGACCATATTAAAAAACTGCTGTGAATAAGAATCATTAACATCAGACTGGAAGATACCTGTAACATGGAAAATGAAAAACCGATTATACTACAGAATATAAAATCTTAAAAATTACTACAGAAAAATGAATTAAAGATATGTATAAGAGAATCAACCAAAAAATGAATAGTCAAATATGCCTAGGCTCACTAGATCAAAAACTTACAGTCAGATACTACTATAGAGTCACAAATCAACATTCTGACATTACTAATTGTTGGCTACAGCATGAAGGAAACCCAGATTCTTCTGATGAAAAGTATAGATCGGTATCTTTAAAAATGAACCTAACATTGTTAATAAACCTAAATCCAAAGATGCGCTTTACATTACAACCAAGCAACTCCATATACCCTAGACACGTGCCTAAGACTACTTGGTGCAGGAACAAATGAAAAAAAAAAAAAGAGCCCATCTGCTTTCTAAGTAAGGAAATGAATACATCATGCAGTCTCAAGAAACTGACTAGTTAGAATTATGTGCAGCAGCAATAAAGACCATAAAGACCAAAATCAATACTACAAATGTGTTAAACTGTAGAATCCAGGTGGGTAAGTACATGGGTGTCTGCTGTGCAATTCTTTCAAGTTTTCTGTATGTTTACACAGGAAAAAAATTAGCATAACTGAGAAATTAGACTGCCAGGATGCCAAAAGTCAAGCATAAGGCTTTAATGAAATAAACATTATCTTTTCAAGTATTCCAATTACTGCCAGGCACAATGGGCATACCTGTACATGATGCTCTAAGGAGTTGTGGAATAGTGGTAGAATATACAGTGAGCATGCACAAAGCCTCGAGTTCGATCCCCAGCACAAAAAACGTCTGTCTGGGGGTCGAGGATTTAGCTCAGTGGCAGAGCACTTGCCTAGCAAGCACAAGGTCCTTAGTTCAAGCCCTAGCACCGGGAAAAAAAAAGTCTGTCTGATGCCTAATCAATGATAATGTGCAATTTTAACAACCAAGCACAGGAACTTTTTCTGGACACTACTACCCTGAGAACATTTAAATAAGTGCTGAAGAACATTCAAATTATAAAGTTCTAATATAGACGGCTGAGTTAATTGTACTGCTAATTAACGTTGTTTGAGAATAGATTGAACTGATATCAACTGAAATGTTGACACATATATCACAGTAAAATCTATACCACAATGAATTCAAATGTGGTTTGAGTCTACCGTCAGGTATTTTTGGTCTAAAAAAGCAGTCTACATTTTCTTATTTCAGGATTAGAATAATCCCCTGCTAGATTCAGAAGTACTCATTTACATAAAGGAACAATAGAAGCATGTAAAAATATAAAAGCTAAATCTATTAAGAGTCTGAACATCTCAACTCTAAAAAGAAATCCTTTAAAGACCTTACCAGGAGCTGGAGATCGTAGCTCAATGATGGTACATGTGCTGAGCACACTCAAGGCACTGGGTTCTATTCCCCACACCAAAAATAAACAACAAGACCTTACCTTTTTTAATATTGCTGCATTAACATTTGGTAGAGGAACTGGGTCATCATCTCCTTCATCATCCATTCCCAAATCTGAGAAAACCCAAAGAGAGGGACCATTACTTTTTTACTCCATTATAACACTTAACACCAATTAGACTACATCTTAAGCAACTTGAAAGACATGTTATCTGAAGGAAAATAAAAATTACTGAGAACAATTATCTTAAGAGAATTTAAAAACGGTGTTTCCTAACAAAGGGTCCATGAACCACCAAAAACTATGTAAAGTTGTATTAGTACATAAATACAAGAATATTACATCATGGAAGTTCTTATTAGGAGGAAAAGGGGTTTAACAAGTGGGGCTAAATAACTGGGTAGCCACCTGGGAAAAAAATTAAAGCTGGACCCTATTCTTACTCTTTATACCAAATTCTCTAAAAGAATAGCATTTAGAAAATGAAACTATGAAAAATATAATAAAATATCAAACTATTCAAATCTGGACCCAAAGATGGATATATTACATTTGCATACAACAGGTTATACTGCCACTGACAAAAACAAGGCACACAGTTCCACTCATACTTTTATCCATACATATCATCAAGATTTAAAAACCCTATTTTTCAAAACCAAGAATCTATCCTTCAACTTCTATACGACTAAAGAACTGCCTAGAGCTGCTGAATAAAGTTACTTTAATATTTATCAAATACCAAAATTAGAGGGCAAAAGTTATTACAGTGCTGTACTGGTTGGAGCAGAGCACGAGGAATGCAGACACGGCCAGTGTGGAGTCAAACATTTAAGTTCCTAATATATACCAGGCACTGTCCTAGATATTAAGAGTCAGCAATAAATACAAGAGCATGGGGGAACTGTTGCAATTTTAGAATTTCATCCTAAAGAGGGAAAAACACTTAAGCAGAGGGAATGGCAAATGCAAAGGCCTTCTCACAGAAGTATCTGGTATGTTCTAAAAGCAGTAAGAAGGTTGGGGATTTAGCTCAGTGGTAAGAGTGCTTGCCTAGCAAGCGCAAGGCCCTGAATTTGATCCCCGGCACCGCGCTCCCCAAAAAAGCAAGCAATAAGGGAAGGCACAATGAATGCTTGTACTCCCTGGTACTCAGAAGGCTGGGGCAGGAGGATCACCTGAGCCCAGGAGATAAGGCCAGCCAGGGGAACATGGCAAGACACTGTCTCAATAAATAAATTAACCACTTACCAGTCCAATTATTTAAATACAGGATGATCAAAAATTCCATTTTTTGTTAATTTCTATAAGATAACAGGAAATATAAAAACGACAATTTTATCAAACTTATTCAAGACAAAAATCAACTGGTGGAAATGACATCTGCCTGAGCAATGCTTGGAATAGTCAGTACATAAACAATGCTGCCTGAGTGAAGCTCAGGGTAAACTGTTAAGCAGTTAAAACACTAAGGAATGTACTATTACTAGACCAGGGCTAGCAAGGAACAAGTAGAACAGATAACATCAAATGACGGGGGGAGGGAGTGTATTACAACACTGCATTCTGAATATATTGAGAAGAGATCTAGACAGCCAGGAGAACACAAGGAAAGCAACTATGGGCTTGACATTAACCCATGAACAAGGTGATGGCCTGGACAAGGTTTATAACTAGGGAGGAGGTAAGAAATGAACGAATTCTATATTCATTTTGAAGGTTAAATCAACAGTCTACCAACAAAAGGGAAGGAGACTGTAAAAGGAATCAGGGGAGACCAAGGTTTATGGCATGAAAAGTATAGAGTTGCCACTGGCAACTGATAAGGGGAAGACTGTTGGAGAAACTATTATTTTTAGGAAGAGGTGATCAAGAAATCTAGCTTCATAAATCTGAGGTATCAGGTATCCAAGTGTGGTTATATATCCAAATCTAGATATCAAGAGAGCTGTTGGAGTTTAGATCTAAAATGCCCAAGAATGTGTTTGGATTATGGGAGCATTATAGCTGGTTTGCTGTTAGGAGTCAGGGTCTGATCAGGAGAGGTGGGTCACACTGTGAGGAAGGAGTAACCTAGAAGGATGTTATCACCCTTTCCCACTACTCTTCACATTCTGCTTCCTGTCCACTTTGCCATGAACAACTGTCCTCCACCATGCCCCTCTGCTATACCATCCTGCCTTGGAGCCAGCCCACTATAGCCTAAAAAGTGAGAAAATACCTGCCTTAAGTTGTGAGCATCAGGCACTGTGTCTCAGCAACAAGAAAAGTGATTAAGGCAAGATCAAAACTGTAGCTAAGTTTGGGAACTGGTAATACAGATGGTTTCATATAATGCCGTGAGACTATGACCAACGGAATGAAAGAATATAAACATAAGGAAGAGGTCAAAGGACCCAGCCCCGGGGGACTGCAGGCTTTAAAGACAGGAAGGAGAGGACCGTGGGTAAATGAAATACTCTGGAAGTCAGGTCGGGAAGTGAATGATCAAGTATCAGATGCCGTCAGTAGGTCTAGATGAAAACCGAAAACAATGTACTTGGACCACATAAAGATCACTGACTTAACAAGCAGTTCCGTTAAAGTGGTAAAGATAAGAGTAGAGTCAAAACAATTTAATCCAAGGAATGAATTCATCTCCCTTCTTCCCACCAATGTTTGTCCCTTGTCCCTGGTCCCAAATCAACTTAAGAGTAAACCCATAAAATGACAACGTCTCTCATTTGCATAAAGTCACTTGTGTTCTTCCTGAAAAAGCATGAAATATTTTTAATCAAAAGAGAAAAGAGGACATATTACATAAAATACTTGTGGAATTAAAATATAGTTAGGAAAACAACACAGAAGACCAGATTTGTTCAAACATTACTTGGAAGACGTAAAAGTCACATTAAAATCAAGGTCTTTGTAGTTTAACTGATTACTTCTCTAGCATTTAGACATGCAATGTTTTGCTTCTAGACCAAATACACAAGGAGCAGCATTCTTTTAAACTATTTAGTTTCAAGGACTTCTGAAAGACTGTGTCCTGATACTGCACCCTGGACCTGAACAAATAAGCCAATCCACATGTACACATGCCAAGATTTCCACTTCTGATTGTCCTGTGACTAAAAAGTTTTGTTTTCTAAGTCACATGCAACTCTAACCAGAGACACTGTAGATGTGAAACAAGAAAAGAAATAAGCTACCAAATTCACAAAACTCCAGACCAAGAGGCTAGACTCCTATATACACCACTGGTACTTAAGATAAACCATTTACCTCTGATTCTCAAAGGCTATGGTCAGAAAGAATCATATAACTGCTGCTGTCTATCAGTCCACTTGCTTCAGTGATCAAAGTTGGCACAGAAAACTTTCAAGGACCCCTATGTTCTTAAAACTGGCCAATGTTCTTTGAGGCAGCACAGGACAGGTTAGCATGTCAGGCATCAACTAAAATAAAATAAAGAACACTTTCACTGCCAAAGCAAGTATTCAGGCAGCAATTCTACTATCATTTCTATATCTTTCAGATAAAACCTTACTCACCTGCCTTTAGAGACACTTGAATTGCTTTCATATTCTTTATTACTAACCATACCATACTTCTTATTCAATGGGTACTTGATGAACAGTGACTGTGGGATGTACCGAGGGGTTTATAATCTTAACAGGCATGACCTACATAAATTAGTAGGATATGGGACTGCTAATGCCACACAACCGGTTCCAATTCCCAAAAAAGAATCAGGTTTGGGGCTGAAGATTTAGCTCAGTGGTAGAACGCTTGCCTAGCAAGCACAAGGCCCTGAGCTCAATCCCCAGCACCAAAAAAAAAAAAAAAAAAAAAAAAAAGATTCATTCAGAAAATTGAAAATATATCCCTCGCAATTCAGCTTTTGCCTCTATCACACCTAAATATCTATGTTCTTTAACCTATCGAATACGAAATCTCTCCCAAGTGACCAGTGTACAGTATATGAAGTATACAGTATATACAGTATACAGTGATCTGGCAATCTCTCTAGCTACCTAGAAATGTTCCCTCTTCTCTTGGCTTTCCCGAGTCCTACTCCACGGTTTCTCTAGTTCTGGACAATTTCTTACCACCCCAGTCCTGTATAACCTCATCATCCACAAAGTCATACTCCCAAATTCATTTATAGCTCTACCAACCAAAGTATCGTAATACCATCCTATCCCAACCCAACAAACCTCAGCTAAAAACCTCAATTTTACTTTTCCCTAATCAATCTCATCATTTTACCTCAGAACGATCTCCTAAAACATACTTATTCTAGTAGATTTGAAGTATGTAACAACTCACTTTGCACCACATACTACATACTGCTGTCTTTCCAAAAGCCTAAGAATAACCCCAGTCAAGATGTTCCCAAGCACCATTTGGCATACAACTTTATTAATGTACTAAATACACCAAGCGACAGCTTTGTTTACTGTCTGGCTCCCCTCCTAGTATAAAATTTTCAAGGGCAAAGATCACGTCTCACTTTCTTATCACCAGCACACAGCTAGTGCTTGGCACGCCACCCCTCCTTCATTTAAATATTCATTAGCTTCAGATCCTCCCTATGTAAAAAGTGGTGACGTTTGAGGACTAAAGAACAAAGTTTCAAGACCTATATTCTTGCCTCAGTTTGTTGTGCTGCATGTACTCTATAGCAGTTTCACAAGAATGACAGACAAAAGAGAAAGCTTAATTTTTTTTTTTTTTTGTGGTGCTGGGGATCGAACTCAGGCCCTTGTGCTTGCAAGGCAAGCACTCTAATCACTGAGCTAAATCCCCAGCCCCTTAATTTTTTAAAATAAGAAAGGAGTTGGAGATTTAGCTCAGTGGTAGAGCACTTGCCTAGCAAGCACAAGGCCCTAAGTTCAATCACCAGCACCCCCAAAGAAAGAAGGAAAAGAAAAATGGAGCTTATTCTATTTAACTGCCATATAGCCCTTTTCCAAAGGCTTTATTTTTTGTAACTAGAACTTTTAAACCCAAATTTGCTTGAAACAGGGTTGGGGTTTTAGCTCAGTGGTAAAGCACTTGCCCAGCAAGCACAAGGCGCTGAGTTCAATCCCCAGCACCGAACAACAACAACGACAACACCACCACTACCACCACCAAAATCAAATTTACTTGAAACAGCAATGGACCACTGCTTGAGACTCACTTCAGTCTTTATTGTGTTATGGTTTCATCCACTTTATATGGAAAAAGAAAGCCCTCGCTAATCCAGACAATATAGGAAGAGTGACCTGAGTCAGAACAATGCAGTTTATACTTTTTTCGGGTGCTAGGGATTTACTCAGGACCTTGTGCTTACTAAGCAAGCGCTCTACCACTTGAGCTAAATCCCCAACCCCAAGCAATTTATACTTTAAAAAAAAAAAAAAAATTCACAGTTACCTTGAAATGGGACTGGGAATTTAGCTCAGAGGTAGAATGCTTGCCTAGCAAATGCAAGGCACTGAGTTTGATCCCCAGCAGCACCTCCCACACAAAAAATTATCTCAAAATACTATTACTTCTTCCCCTTTCCTCCCACACAGGTTTTCTAATAAACTTACCTTCCAACATGGTCTTGATTGTCACAGATTGTTTGGCAATTTCAACATCAACTTCAAATATCTCTCCATCAGAACTCTGCAACTTAATTGAAGGCATCTAAAAAAGGTATACTGAATGTGAAATTTAAGAGACTACTTCAACACGACATTTCATCAACTACAGTCTGTCAAAAAAGCCTCTCACTTATTAAGTATAAAATCTTAAAGACCTATTATAGTACATAACCCTTGAAAACACAGTGTGCTTTCTTTACAAGCTAGCCTTATAAAGTATTTCCTAAAATTTTTTCAAAGTAAATTTCTAAGAACAGAAGTTTTTATGTCTGCCTACTGAGTTCACTGCAAGTACAAATTTAATTTACATACTACACTTCTGAGCCAAAATATGTTTAAAATGAAATATATGAAAGTGACCAAAACATACATTGAATGTTTAAATTAAAAACAATTTATTGCAGTAAAAGACACACTGCCATTAATCCCCTTCCCTTTGAACACACTTACCCCATTGTTCTTGCCATTCTGAAGCAGTTTTGGAAATTCTCTTTCATGTCTTTTAAAAGGTATAATCAAAAATACGGTGACTGCTGCTGCCAAGGGCCATCGAACCAAAAGGCACGCTTGTAAAAACATTGCACTTTAGCGGGGTGTGGGAAGCACATGCCTACAATCTCAGCACTAGGGAGGCTAAAAGCCAGAGAAGTAGGGTGAGTTCAAGGCCACCCTGGGCCACATACTGAATTCAAGGTCAGCCTAGAAGACCCTGCCTCAAACAAAACAAAACAAAATTGCAGTTTGTCCTTATCCACCCTAATTCACCCTTAGTCACAGTCACCATATGACTTTTTGCTCTTCCTGAAATCAAAATGACCATGAAAGGTAAACATTTTGAACTGATTCAGGACATGGAGGTAGACTTGACAGTGGAAGAAAGACACTCAGAAAAGATAACTTCCAGAATTGCTTCAGAAAGTGGCAAGAACAATGCAATTAAGTGTGTTCTAAAGAGGGGGAGCCTTTTGAGGGCAATTAATGGCAATATGTCTTTTACCGTATTTTTTTTTAATTGAGCATTCAGTATTTTTTTATTACACTGTGTACTTACTGGCTTTCTGTCTGCCTTTCTGTTCCCACCAAATAATGACTACCCACTGGAATATTTAACTGCCACAATTAACCATCTGCAAACCTCAATGAAGTAAGTCCAAAAGAAACAAAGCTACTCAATAAGATAAGTCATTATTCCACAGCATGGTCTACTCCACAGTGAGTGAAGATCCAGAGAAGACCAGGATATGCTCATTTAACCAATTCAGGACCATGTACAAGACAATAAAAGTAGTAAGGATAGGCAGATGTCAGTACAATTCCTTATATCTCATAAGGAACTTAATTTCAGTCTTTTTATCTCTCATTACTTACTGTCCAGGTGTCCAAGTTTGAGATCTCCTGGCAAAATACCAGTAATGATAAATTATTACTTGTTTCAAATGTGATTTATTAACTCAAACAAATTAGAACTCAATAGGAAAAATGTATCTTTTACATAAAGTTAGCCAATTAATTTCAAAGGACTTGAGTTTTGGCAAAACTTTTTTTTTTAAATTTTTTGGCAAAACTTTTTTAAAACACTAAAATTACAAATTCTAAACCAGTTTTTTTGGTTTTTGTTTTTTGACACAGGGGCTCACTATGTAGTTCAGGCTGGCCTAAAACTTACAGTGATTCTTCAGCCTCAACCTCCCTAGTGCTGGGATTACAGGCAAGTGCTACTACGCCTGGCTAAGCCAGTAATGTTTTACTATCCTCAGATTCTTCCCCTAAACCCCCAAAAGAGCAGCAATATGTGACTGTAAAGATTAATTGAAGACCTCTTTAAAACTCACATACAGCTCTTAAATGCCATACTTCAGTAATCCAGTGATGCCACTAATTACTTACAATACCTCTGATGCTTTATAGGTGGCCCGTATTTGAAAATACTTCAAGTTTTCACAAAAAGTGTAGAGGCTGGCATTTAAAACATTTATTGTACCAACTTTAGGCTCAAGGACTTCACACCCACTACATCACTTAAAATATTCATTTGGCTTTTCTCAGACAATTGTTCCTCCAAGCAAACAAGCTATTAGAAGGAAGCAAAATGGTAAAGCATGTTTTGTAAGAAGTCACTGAAATGTTCAACTCTCACTCATCTATGGCTGGAGAGAATCAGATTTCACTTTTCTGCTTACAAACGTGTTTGCTTCTCCATGTTACCTAGTGCCTGCTAATAATGCAGTTACCTTTCTCGATGGAGAAGGTCTCAGAGTAGCGTACCCTCTCTGTGACGAGGCAATGACAAAATTCATCCTTAAAAGAAAATATCCTAAAGGGGCCCCGATTTCTACAAAACACTTGTGTTCCTACATTCCTCAGTACTGTAACGAACATTCCAGAATCACAAGTCTAACAATGCAGTTGACAAAATTACTTTAAATCAAGACAATCATTTTACACCTCCTTGAAATAATTCACAATTAAAATGTGCTTAGTCATGGCCAAATTCGAGTATTAGGTTACTCTTGAGGGAGCCGATATCTTACTAAATAAGAGAAGCAATCGGTTAATCTGTAATCCGATGTACTTTGTAATCCTAGACCTGACACTCAAACAGCACTTCTACTGCTATACTGGAATTAAGAGCAAAATTTTAAAGTAATAATGGGTGAGATTTTGATTTGACACTCTTTCAAAACCATTTCTTCAATTCTTTAGTCCTGTTCTTGAAAATCGCCCCTTCACGGCTGTCATAAATGATTCCATCACCCGTTTAAGTGACCCGAAATTCTGACACCACTCTTTAAGCTACAGGAGATAGCACTGTCCTGTGACACAGAAACATTCTATTGTGTCACTGATAAAATTTAAAAAAAAAACAACGCTCCCAAAACCTGAAGTTTCCACTGAAAAGTGAACGAAAGGTGAACGTTCGGTCCCTTTAAAAGGCCAGACACACCTCAAGCTTTAGAACTAGGGTTTCTCAAGTCACACCACACGACGGCATCTGTCATTACAATAGGTAGTTTAGAGCCTGCAGGCCGTGACAAAACAGTGCAGAAAAACATTGACAAAGAGCAGGCTGTTGTCTGCAAAAACTCACGGCAGCACAGGTAGGACGGGAAGATGGAGACGCCATACACAGGGGAAAGAAAGAAGCCGCGAGTCCAGCGGACCACCACCAGGCTCCCTCCCAACGCAAAGCAGACAGACACGCCCACGCCGCCCACGGCTGCTGACCCCGACTCCAGGCCCCGCCGCCGCCAACCCCCGCCCCAGGCCCGGATCAGCGACCCCGACGCGAGGCAGGCCCGGGCCGCGGCCTGGGCCCTGGAGCCCAGCTCCGTGCCGCTGACAGCGCCCGCCGCGGGGAAGGCCCTGCCCGGGCTCGGCCACTCTCGCGGGGCGCCGCGGAGTCGCGCGGCCGGAGGCCCCCGAGTGGGGCGCAGAGAGGGCGCAGGAGCCGGACGGCGCTTCCCGGAGAACGGCAGCGGCCACGGGCTGCCCGGGCCTGAGACCAGACCAGGCCGGGCGCGGCCGCCGCCCGCCTCACGCAGGCCGAAGCCACCGCGGCGCCGCCACCCAGCCCGCCATCCTGGCGCCACGGCCCCTTGCAGCTCGCGGGCGGTTACTCACGGCGTTCACTCTCCAGAGGACTGCAGGCCCGAGGCAGACCGGAGCTGGAAGAAGGTCCCACAACGAGAGGAAGTCGGCGGACGGAACCACTCCAGCGGCGCCGCGCGGCGTCGACCTTTATATGAGCGTGCGCGGGCGCCGAGGACCCCGGGACCCGTCGCGTCACACAGCCCGCGGGGCTGGCCGCCGAGATCGCCTGATGGCAATCGAGCACCGCCGGGCGAGCCTAGGGCGCCGGCCCAAAGGCGGCGAGACCGGCGGGCTGAGGGGAGGGGCTTTCGCTTCACCCCCAGCCTGGAAAGCTTGGTGCTTCCTTCCAAAGCGGTACCCGGGACCGGCTGGGATAGGTCCGCTGCTCGGAAGGGTCTTTCAGGCAGGGGCTGTCTTAAACTCAGCGAAGGACCCCAGTCGAAGCCTGGAAACAACAAACAAAACGGGGTGTGGGTGCGGGGGTGTGCCGTCTGGGGGGAAATCGTGTGTGTGCGAGCGTGTTTTACTCAAATGACACATCCGAACCTGCCCTCACTCTCCACAGTAACCCCCGGGTTATTGTAAATGTTGTAATTTTTTTTCCGTCTTTCACCCATGAAGGGACCGGTCCCAAACTGTTAGCCAGGATTTGAACCTTACTCCACCGTTTGGTATTCCTCACCCTTTTTCCCCACCCTTGACTTCTATGAGGCTTCCCAGGCCAGAACAGCGATTGTCGTTGAGAAACCCCAAGCCTAGGAAGAATATGCTACCTAGCAGCCAGTACCCGTTGTTTCAGTGAACATGCACTGAGCCCCTAAAAGTGTCAGGCACCCCACACACACGCACACCCCGCCCACGCTGGGCATCCGGCTATGAACCACGCTGCCAGACTCAGTCTGGACAGAGCTTTGTTGTATGGGCTCTCTTAGGAGGCTGTGATAAGGTCGACAGGATGAAGCTGCTCTAAAGGAAAGGGAAGAAGTCTGAAAGCCCCTATCCAGCCTCACCCCAGTCAGGGAGTGAGGCACTGCTCAGCCATGCCCAGGTCTACCTGAGGAACAGTACCATCCTCTCCCAGGGAGGCCATGGCGCCTGGCTTGCTTAGCTAACAGGCATGTGATAGTATTCCTGACACCAGGAAGACAAAAGACGCTTCCACACAGGGGCCCCTAAAGAAACCAGAGATCTACAGTTGCCCTGGCTGAGACTGTGCGAGCAAGCCAAGCGGCTCCTTGGGTTACCAAGTCTTTGTCTGCAAACTGTGGTGTCCAGTGTCTGCCAGGTGCCACCGCTGATGACAGAGATGAAAGACCCAGAGCTCTCTACTTTGTCTCTGCAGCACAGCCCTGCCTCCACCCCTCCCGACTCCAGCAGCCTCAGGCCTCCTAGGCAAGGCCGGTTGGAGCGCCTTTCCTCTTCTACCCATGACACACAGGATGGCGCCTTATACACTTGTAGGCATCCTAGGCAGAACTGGGCAGTGGCAGGTCACAAAACTACCTGAGGAGCCAGCACAGAGTCTGTCACGAAGTAGATACACATTTTTCCAAATGTCAGAGACTCACCAAGAGATGCTCGTTTTAAAATGGAGATTTAGGGGCCGGGGGTTTAGCTCAGTGGTAGGGCACATGCTCGGGTGCACAAGGCCCTAGGTTCAGTACCCAGCACCGCCCCCCCAACATGGTGATTTTGTTTAACTTGTATATGCCATTTAAGGTACAGAGTAGGAAAGAAATTGGTTGCTTCAGGGGAAGGGAACTGGACGGCTGGGGGCCAGGGATTGGGGTGATTTTTCATTTTATACCCTGTTCTCTCTCTTAGATATTGATCCGCATGAATGTATTACATATTAATTTTTTCCTGGGATAATATTTTTTTAACATATTAAAAATGTTCACCTTCAAATAAATAAATTGGAAGCTGGATGTGGTGGTGCACATCTGTAATCCTAGCACTCAGGAAGCCAAGGTAGGAGGATCTCAAGTTGAAGGCCCTGTTTTAGAATGAAAGGAAAGAGTGAAGGAAGGAAGAGGAAGAGAGAGAAGGATAGGACTTGGTAGAGTGGTTCTCTTGCTGCAGTCTATCGAAAATTAGCCCTCGACCAGGTGAAGTGGAACACACTTGTAATCCCAGCTATTTAGGAGATTGAGGCAGTAGGATCACAAGTGTGAGACCCTAGGAAACACAGCTAGATTCTGTTTCAAAATAAAAAACGAGGGGTTGGGGATTTAGCTTAAGTGATAGAGCACTTCCCTAGCAAGTGCAAGGCCCTGAGTTCAATCCCCAGCACCTCCCCACAAAAAAACAAAACAAAAAAGGCTAGGTGATATAGCTCAGTGGTAGAGTGCCCTTCAGTTCAATCTTTAGTGCCACAGAGGGGGGAAAAAGACCTCTCAAAGTTGTAAAAATAAGAAAATAAGAAGACAAACAACAAATGGGCGTCAAGGAAAGGGGGGAGTTTTATCTGTCTTTAAAAAAAAATCAGGGGGAGGGGCTGGGGATTTAGCTCAGTGGTTTAAGTGTTTGCCTTGCAAGCACAAGGGCCTGAGTTTAATCCCCAGCACCAAAAAAAAAAAAAAAGAAATCAGGGGTGGGGGATTTATCTCAGTGGTAGAGCACTTGTCTAGCAAGCACAAGGCCCTGAGTTCAATCCCCAACACCAAAACAAAAACAAAAACAAAAAACCCCAAAAACCAGTTTTCCAGGTGATTCCCCAGCCCAGGGTTCATTGAGAAACCCCTGTAGTAGGGGCTCAGTGATTAAGCACTGGGAAGAAGGAGCCAGCAGAATTTGTCAGAGATGACTGCTTTGGGTCTACGATTTCAGGATTCACCCTACCTTCCCTTGAACCACCCACTCAAGAGGACCAAGGTGGTGGCAGGATTGTTGGGGACAAAAAGGTGGGGAGTGACTCGTCCCCACTCATTTATCCACAGTCAGTAGTCTAGGTCAGAAAGGACCGACCCTGGAGTCCCCTCGATAGATGTGGATATGGGGAGTGTGAGAGTAGAATGCCTCTGGTTCCAGAGCTGGTTCCTGACTCCAGCCCTTAGTTCAGACCTGGTAGAACCTCTAGTTCTAGAGAGGAAGGAAGCAAACCCCAGTGTCAAACAGCCAGGGAAGGGCCCAGCTGCAGCTCCAGCACCAGCCACACTCCTGCTGTTATAGCCCAGAAATTGCTTGTGGGTCCCACTCCTCAAATGCCAGCAACATTTTCGGATTTACAAATGTTCCCAGCCTACTACATCTAGGGCGGGCGAAGGCCCAAATTCAAGCAGTCTCCAAGGGAAAATCTAACTTCTATGGTACATTCCCAGAGATGATTTCCCTTTATAAATGTGATCTTCATTACTATCAAGCATTCACAGGATTCCTAAGAGGAACAGCCCTCTTAGTATATCTAAAATGGGACCTTGTAGCCCCGAGTTGTTTGCAGTGTCTTTCTCAGACAACCACCCATAGGACAGACTGTGGACTCTGGGCGTGTGTTCCAGCCCATAGGACAGCATGTAAGCAGTAATCCAGGCTGCCTGGGCAGAGATGTCTCAGCTGCTGCCTGCTGCTGGGTCACCTGTCTTCTTCCCGAAAGCCACTCTGGAGTCAGACCACCTGCCCCTATTACGTGATCTTTGGTGAGTTACTCCAACTCAGAACCGAACCTCCCTCTGGTGGGAAGGGAGTGTGATGATGTCAGAAAGGGTGCCTTCCCAAAAGGCTGGAGGTGGAGGAAGAATATGGAAAGAACACTGAAAAGAACAGAGAGGGGAGCATTGCAGTTTGCTACTAGTGTGAGAAGAGACTCTCTCCCCTCCCTCCTCAGTCTCAACACAGCCACAGGGAGATACGAGGACCCGCAGATAGTTTTAGGACTTTGAGAGTGGAGAAAACTATCCATTGGTCTGTGGAAAAATCTAAATGGGTCTTCCACGATGGGAAAGTATGGTAGTGGCCAAGGAGAAATGGCAGCTAAGTGGGCCTAGGCAGGGGGCCTAGGAGCATATATAAAATTAAGCTACAATCATTTGCATACTCATGCAAATCACAACTAATAAAAAAAGGAAAAATTGAGGTGATAATGCAGCTAACATTCTTATCTTGGCACGGTGCCAGGGGCTGGTCCTGAAGTAACTTGGATCCCCCACAGCCTGTCCTACGTGTGGCTGCTAAACCACTCACAGCAGTGCGGGGGGAGACTTGAGAGATGGTGGGAGGGAAGGGGGAACTCCTACAAGGTTCCTGCAGTCTCTGCATTGAGAGGACATTTGTGTCCATAGTCCAAGAGTCCACTCCTGGACCTTGAACCCAGACAAAGCTACAGAATGGGCTACTCATCAAGGCTCCTGGACACTCCTTGAGTCTGCCAAGGCAACACCTGCGGTGGGCCCTGGAGCAATCTTCAGGAAGCTGCTGTGGCAGTTTGAGGCAGAAGTAGTGTCCACATGTAGGTGGTGGAGAGAAAGCTTCTTGACCCACATCTGTACCCCACACCACCAGAGGCCAGGCTCCCCTGGGAACCAGGCTGGATTGGGAGTTTCAAGCCCAAGTGGGGAGATGGGATTTGAACCTAAGGCCAGCTAACTCACCACAGATGAGTCAAGGCTTCTTAGAAAAGAATGGTCCACATTCTGCTCCCCGCCTCCCCAGAAGAAAAATACTATGGAGATGTATGGATATCCCTATGCTCAGAGTGGCACACTGGGTAGAAGTAAGCCTGAGAGACAGGATTGCCCTGGCCAACCTCCCAAGAACTACCGGCACTGACTGGCTCTGGCCAGCAGGTGGTGCCAGAGGGCCAGAGGGCTGTCAGGAATGGATCCTCCCAGAGCCCTCCCTCTTCCGGGCTCGCCCTCCTGGCCTGGCCTGGCCGCTCACTGAGGGGCCTCTGAGGTCACCTCTCCTCTCCAGGACCCACAGTCCTGTGCAGAAGAGGCTGGCCCTCCAGTCTGGCCACAAGAGGTTGAGTTCCAGTGCAGCTTGATCTCTAGTCTACAGCGTGACCTGGAAGCAGGCTCCAGCCCTTTGGACCAGTGTCCCTCTGCGAAAAGGAGAGTTCACTAAAGTCCTGGCAGCAGGGGTGGGTAGGCTGTTGGGAACAAGGCAGCACAGTGCAGCAAGGACTCCTTCACAGATGAGAAAACAATGGCAGGCTGACTTACCACTGCCAGCTAAGTCCCCCTACACTCCTGCTTCTGTAGGGGCCCAGGGGACCCCAACATCAACCTGTCATCTGGGGCCAGTACCACCAGAGAGGATATTCTGAAAACTCTGGAGCCCAGTCAAGCTGAGCTGTCCCAGCAGCCAGACAGGGGCAACATCAGTGAGAAATGTGACCTGAGTGTGCTTACAAGCCGAGTGTGACCGAGCACCTGGTCAGAGAGGCCTGTCCACTGAAGGACGAGAGGCAGGAGTTTCTCCAGGAGAACCTGCGTCCAAGCCCAGCAAGCTACTACTATGGACTACACCGATCATTGTTTACCTAGCACCTCCTCCCTGCCACGTTGTAGACTGTGGAAAACAAGAGACAGGAAGGAAAGCAAAACAAAGGACTCGGCCCTTACCGAGCTTAGATCAGTGAGACACAATAAATGCATACAAGGGAATGTTATGAAGAAAAGTGGTTCAGACACTGAAAGGAGGATAATACATTAAAGCAGAAGCCTACACAAGAAGACGCTAGCCTTGGAAAGAAACGCGAAAAGCATTCAAGGTTGTGTACACAAGGTGGAAGAAGGAGCTTGCTCCACCACCAGCATGGCCACCATCGTCAGAGCTCAACGAAGAGAAGCAGGTAAACAAATCATAAAGAGCTTTGTAGGATTTCATTCCATTTGCATTAAGCAGCCTTTGGTGATGGAGGGTAAGCAGCATGCAGCGTGATTTGATCTGTCGTGTACACAGATCACTTTTCCAATTGTGTGGAGAATGGACTTAGAGCAGTGGGGAACAGTAGCGTAACTTTTTAAGCCGCTTAGATTAGGGGAAGGGGGAGTGGAGATGTGAAGATGTACCTAGAAGTATGGCTGCAGGATGGAACGTGCTAGATGGAACTGGCACTAAGGAAATGTATGAGTGGTGGCCAAAGTTACTGACAGGAAACAGCAGGGGTTTTGGTGGGAGATCAGCAACTCGGTTTGAGATACTAGATGTGGGAGCCACATTAAATAGATACATAACTCATGCTCAGGGAAGTTGGCCTAGGGATAGAAATTAAGGCTCTTCGGTGGATAGATAGCACGGGATGAAATCACTTAGAGAAGTGCTAAAATAAATAAATGCAGTATAGTGGCACACAAGAAAAGAAGCTATTCCAGGAATTTGTTTTGTTTGGTCATTTTGCGTATCTTAGCCAAGAGGACAAGAAGTGATTGGTTAGTCATTTCAACGGCCAGCTCTAATTTAAAACCAGAAAAACATTTACTTGGCAATGTGAAAATCACCTTGAGAGTCTGGGAATTTATCTCAGTGGTTAGAATGTGTGCCTAGCAAGCACAAGGCCCTAAATTTGATCCCCAGCACCAAAAAAACCAAAAAAACAAAAAAACAAAACAACTTTGATACCAGGATACTGGTGCTGAGAAAATAATGCAGTATGAGAAAATGGACAGAGAACATAAATTCTTTTGAATTTTGCTAAGAGGAACATGGAAAAGGGGTAGGTACTTAGGGGGCTGAGCCAGAGGGTTTGTTTTAAGGACTGAAGGTACAGTATGTTTGTATGCTGATAGGACTAAACTCATGGTGATTTTCCTGCCTCAGCCTCCTGAGTGCAGGAATTATAGGTGTGTACCACTATGCCTGGCTGGCTTTGAAACGTTAATAGGTGAAGTCATGAGTGTGTAGTGTACAGAGGGGAGGCGTTGGCAATTTGAGTCCAAACTTGTACAATTGCGTCCATTTCTCTAGCAAGGTCCTACTGCTGAAGTGTAGGCAACAGGCTCTGGTCAAGAAATCTCAGCCTACTCACCCACAGACTCTCATCCAACAGCCTTCTTCATCACGGCACAACAACAGGCATCTATCTCGGCGCAGACCATGCTTTTGTTTTCTCTCGACCAGCCTGCCTCCTACCCTGCTTTTCCTTCACAGCCTATCAGTCCTATCTCTTTTGTTGTTATCTCCCATGCTGTGTAAGCTTCACAAGGATGCTGCCTTAGGCACCACATATTCTCAGAATCCAACACTTAGTAAGTAGTTGTCGCCTGAGTGTTTGAATCCATTTCTTTTTGCTCTTTTAAAGGCTGTTACTTTTGTAAAAGACCACTGGCTGACACAGGCGTGAAGAAATCCCAAAGCTGCAATGACTGAAGTCAACACACCTGGGGCCAGGAGCCTCAGTACTGTTCTTCCTTCACAAATAAGTTCTGTGATGCAATCCAAGCCATGTGGCACCCAGACCTTCCAAAGCTGTGCAGTCACTTGTGGTTCCAGGGACACTACTCAATCATGACAGGCATGCTGCCGAACGTCCTTACCCCATGGACGTCACTGAACACCATGGCAATGTCCTTCTTGCCTAACTCACTGGTATGCTCCCCTAGGAAGCAGCAGCTCCTGGCTACACCCTGACAGAACTGAGTCCTCTTCCTAGAACCCCGTATCCTTCAGCCTACGACACATACCCTTGCTTTCCTCCTTCGGTTGTCAATTTATTCCTGCCTCCAGCTCTTCTTCGGACCAACATCTCTGTCCTTTGCATCAAGATTTGAAAAGCCTCTGAATGCTCACAAAAACAAGAGCATACACAAGGCTTGGACCGTTAGGAATCAAAAATTTCAGAGTTACAGACTTTAATGCAAAGACTCCCCCACCCCATCCCAGCTGAGAGCCAAAGCGGAGCCTGGAGTCTGTCAGTTAATGAGGGTGAGGAAGACACTAGGGTGCTCAGGCATCCTTTGAGAGGGGGAATTCTGCTTCTTGGCAAACCCTTAAGCCCTTGGCAAGCAATTGGCTACCCTATATCGAAGCAATGCCCAACCGTGACCTCATGAACTGGTGAATTAACGTTAGTTTGGCCTCATTTAACAAAGGACTGAAAGACTTAAGGGACAGAGTATTTTCTACCAACTCAATAGTATTATTTGTCAAATAATTAAAAGCACAAACTGGCTGGCACAATACCCAAGATACTAAGCTCAGAGAAAAAAAAAGGCATGTACAAATGTGTCTGCCATTTGTGAGCAGTAAAACGCACAGTATCCATGTGTTGATACAGGCAAAACATGAGCTCCTCCCAGAGGCAACTTACAGTGACCACAAGGGGATTCGACAGTACACAACCACCCCACAGGCACACTGGTATGCGCTGCACTAACTGTGAGGGTACTCACAACCATTAATGGCAATCATCTCACAATAGTAAAGATGGAGGACAGGTGATTGAAAAAAAAATCTAAATCTCTATTGCTTGATTTTAGTAAGGATATACTTTAAAAATAGAAAAAGTTAAACTTTGCAAAGACTGAGCACTCATACAGATCAGAGATGGGCAGTGTTTGTGGGGTCGTGTCTTCACCAGAATTAGTGGGTGGTTAACTGGGCACCAAAAAGACAAGAGTCAAGAAGGCTTCTGGCTCCTCCCAAAGATCACAAAGTAGAGGTCTTCAAAAGAGTGGGGAGACAGATAATGAAGGGTAAGCATGAGATTTCATTCCTTTACTATTCTTGTCAGCTTAAGCAGCTAATGTCCAAGAGTCTTATTAAAACATTCATTTATCAGAAACTAAAAATTTAAGTCATTCTTCAGCTGCAAGAATACTGTACTCTCAAAACCAGGTTTTTAGGAGGAAAATGGGAGGATTTCACTTAGACTGTTAAAGTGGGAGAAGGGCTACCCCATTCTATAAATAACTCTCCTAAAAACACTATGGGTTTTCCTTTCCATTATATGTCAATCTAGGTCTACAGTGAACTGGGGATCAAACTCAGAGCCTTGTGCTTGCAAGGCAAGCACTCTTAACAACTGAACTAAATTCCCAGCCCCTGAACATTTTTAACATACCACACGTTGTAGGCTATAGGCTACTCAGGTTACGGCGGAAATGTCTAACTTGGAAATGCACAAATCAATTAAAAATTAAAAAAATAAGTACCTCAACAGGTTTTTTAAAAATCCACAAATCATCTGCTCATATTCACATTTCTACATTAAAAACTCTGGCTTCTGATTTCTACAATACCCAGAAAGGGAGGATGGACTCAGGATCAGCATATATATTCCAGATTCTACATGTGGTATATTTCACCAGTGACTAACTCTAGGATTTAAAGTGGAGTTAGAAACTTAGACCTACAAAGCAGTAATTAAAATCTCTTTTAAAGAAATTTAGAGACAAGACTAAAATTAAGAGCAAAATGTGGTGCAAGTTAGTAGGCAAAGAGGGCATACCAGGCCTCACAGCACCTTGCCCTTTGTAGAAGTCATGAGAGCCACCCCCAAAGCCATCTCAGAAATGCTGACCGGTACTTCAATTAGCTACCTTCCTTAAGCCTTTGTTCTACCATCAAATTCCAGTATAGCTTTCAGGAAGTAGACTGGGTATTCAATTTGTCTTTAATCACAGATCATTGAAAGGATGAAATTAAAATAACTATTAAGACCAAATGTATGACAGTCTCTCCTCTGACCCTTCTCTGCCTGCTGCATCCAACACACACATGCTCCACAGCTGCTGGAAAATACCTACTACCTTGAAAGGCAGATTGGACTCAACAGCATACTCTACAGACTATGTGTTTTTAAGGTATGTGTGTTTCACCATACCTTAAAAACCAGCTTTTTCCTGAGAAATTTGGACACACCTGACCTTTAAGGCTCACATGTGACCAGGGCTACAAAATCTGACCACCAGGCCTCAGCTCCGATCCCAGGTTCCACTGCCACACCACAACAGTTCTGGAAGCACTGCAAATCTTGAAACCAAGTTAGTCCAGTGTCCATGATGAGCAGAAGGTAGACCGATCCTCCAAGCAGAGGCACTCAGCAGCTGCATTTCCAATCGCTTCAGACCTTTCACTGTGGTCTTCCTAGTGTGCAAGCAGCACTCTAATTCTCTTTCCTATAACCACGATCATCCTTTTTGACGTCCGCCAATGGGAATCTCAACTGCTAGTGGCCGCAGCTCATTACTGTAAATCTGGCACTAAGGAACAATCTGCCCATCCCAGGTCACAGCTGGGTGGTAGAGGGCCTGAGCCAGGCCTGAGGCTTGAGCCCCAGCACAGGAAGAAGCAAAACCCCCCCAAGACACACATCTACTAGATCACTTCTTGGAAGAACATGTACGAGAGACCACACATCTCTACTGACAACACTCTGGACGGTTGACGAGACTGTACACAATGTGAGTCTAAGAACAGTGAACTAAGCCCCAGGCAGTGGTGTGCTCCATTCAGCACAGCAGGAAGAGAAGAGCCCGGATACCTCTCCCAAGCCTGGTGAGGATACGAACTACTCATAATTCAACCTTGGCCATGAAGGTTTGTTTTTGAGTATGGCCTTTTTTGGGCACTGGATCACTGACTATAATCATTTCCTCTTTTACTGCTTATCATCTTTCTTACGTTCAACTTTTAAACTCAAACATAACCCTCATTTTCCCCCTCAAGTTTATATATACACCAGATGATAAACATTTTCACCTATTTACCAGGATAGCTATTCCTGCAAGCAAACTGTGCTGTTACAGTGACATACTATTTTTGTCTAGATAGCAGTAGCTGTGCAATTAGCATAGCTAACAAAAAGCATAAACAACACAGTCCTAGGACATAAAGCTTAAACTATAATTGAAACAAATATGGGAACTATCAGGCATGGCCAAAAACACCTACAACCTTGACAAAGGTTATTCACTAAATAGGGATACAACTGTGAAGAAAAAAACCCAAGTTAAAAAAATTCTATAAAGGCTAGAAAATAGTCAACAATGTAAGAACAAATTAAGGCTTTAATGAAAAACAGCTTTGGTTCATGGGAACAGAACCCACCTCAGAACAGTTTATTATTATTAAATTTCAGTCCCACTTCTAGATCACACTTGTGGTTTAACACATTCTCGCTGGCTTGAACCACTGAGCCACAGGTGGTGCAAGCCGCTCAACAGCGAGACATAAAAATTATGGCCAAGTCCTGAATATGATAATCCTTCAATGCCTGGCATTCCATTTTCGGAGTGCCCATAACAACAGAACATAAAATTTTTTCTCCTCAAATTCTTGTTCCTTGAATCTTTCTAGGCATATATGAATTTCATGCAGAAGTTCAGAAAACTACAGCCTTCAGCATAAAGAGGTTAAAGTAAGGGATTACGCAAGACAGTAAGTACTAAACAACGTTAAGAGCCATATACTACGGTTTCATTATTTACTCAAACCTGGGAACTACCACCCTTCACCATGTATCTCAAGTTTCCTTAAACTTGTATTTGGAAAACAAGGAGTGTGTTTCTTTTTTTTTTTTTTCTGGTGCTGGGGATCGAACTCGGGTCCTTGTGCTTGCAAGGCAAGCACTTTAACCGCTGAGCTAAATCCCCAGCCCTAAGGAGTGTGTTTCTTAACCCTAGATATAAATTAGAATAATTTGCCTAGATGCCTATGTCTGGTATGCCTGGGCCTTCCTCCAAATAATTTAAATCAGGATCTCTAAAGGCGTGAAGACTAAGAACCACAAAAGTAACTGTCCTATTAAGCCAACTCACTGTGAAAAATAATACTGGTGTGCTAAACTTCCACCTAAAACATGCCTTCTACAATCCACAAATTTTTTTTTTTTGGGGGGCCGGGGATCAAGCTCAGGGCCTTGTGCTTGCTAGGCAAGCATGCTAACCACTGAGCTAAATCCCTAGCCCCATGCAAATGTTTTAATATGCAACCAAGGGGGAAAAATCATTCGTGCTGGGGAGGCATGGGAAAAGGTTGGTCAATGGCTGTTCTGCTGTACTACTGCATAGTAAGGTAATTACAGATAACAGTAACGTACTGTGTATTTCAAAAAAGGTAGAAAAAGGATTTTGGAAGTTTTTGCATAGAGAAATGATAAATGCTTGAAGCAAGATATGTTTAACATGATTTAAACATTACACAATATATACATGTACTGAAACATTACATGGTACCTCACTAACATATAAAATTGTATGTATTAAAAAATAAAAATTACATAATGTAAAAAATCAGTTGTTTGGTTAAAATACTCAAGCCCACAAACAAACACATTGCTCTACAAATTCAGTTACAAACTTCTATAAGCCCTCAGTCCACAGTACTCAGAATGCTTTGCGTGCGTGCGTATCTTTAGTCTTCACTACCCTTTGTTCTTTTTTTTTTTTTACCCTTTGTTCTTAGACCAGGAAGCTTTTAGTGTTTTGTTTTGTTTTTTAAGGAAAATCCTACCTTCATTTGTTACTAAATTGGGAATCAACATCACCCAACAGTCATTATAGTCATAATTATGCATTTTTAGAGAAAATTACCATACTTACCATTTTCCTTACTCATTTCCTACACAGATAAGGTTGGAAAGCCCAGTCATTCTCTCCAATTATTCTAAAACCATGCAATTCTTGCCACAAGCCCCATTCTAGTAACCACAAGATTTAGGGATTTATGCCTGGATGACAGCATGATGTTGTCACTTATAAGGTAGGAATCCCTTTAGAATCAACTGTAGTATCACGAGACCTGAAAAAACAGCTGTTTGGTGTCTGGATCACCTGGGCACTGGATAAAACTACTGCACATAAATACACTATTTGTTCAGCCAGAAGAAAGTGCATAAAGTGACAAGGCAAGGAGAGTGAATATGTATTTGGGTTTTTTTTTAATATGTATTTCTTATAAAAGTAGAAAAGAATAAAATGGAGAAAGGGAGATATGGGGAAAAACAAAGGGTGTTTTGCTTTGGACAATTAATTTCATAAGCCATAATGCTGGAAAGGAGAGAAAAATTGGACCATTCAAGAAAATTTACTTCAATTGTATATACACACACACTTCAAAATTGTGTGTATTTATATCTTCCTCATGTTTCTTAAAATAAAGGTAATGCTGTAACTTCTCTCTTGGTTCCAAACTCAACACAGTACAAAAGCAAGGAAACGTTTATTAACTATACTCACACAAGTAATGATTACTCCTATGAAGTGTACCCTGGTAGCTTAAAAAATCAAGTATTAGTTCGAGCAGAACTTCTAATCCTATTCAAAGGATAAAAGGGGGAAAATTCATTAAACGTTGAGCACTGGCACTTCAAATGCCACTTGCCTTTGGGTAAATGTATATAACACTAAACAATGATCCAACAATAGTTTTCTATTTGCTTTCACTAATTATCACTTAAAGAACTGACACAGGCTAATGCTTTAACAGCTTTCTAAGACATTATTAAGATCACATGACTCAATAGGCAATGTACAAATATTTAAGAACTTACCAATCTATCAATTATTTTAAAAAGTTCATGTAACTCTTAAATATACATAGCAATATAATATTTATAACCAGAAAATGCACTTAGACACATCATTTAATTTAAACTCTATACCTGAAAACATGCCACTTTTAACAAATCCTAAAACCTTAACTCTGATGTTACATAGTTTAACAATTAGATCTTACTGAGGCAGCAGATTTCCTTTCTTAAAGACAAGTTAAAAGCACACCAGCAATAGGACAATAGGACAAACTGTACTATAGGTAATACAAATAAATCCTGAAGCTCATCTGAAGAACGCCAAAAAGTTACCAGAGAAGTTATGTAGTGGCCTTGATTTTTATTTTTCTTTACCTAGAATTCTACAAATTCTAAAATTTATTAATTGATTTATCTTTAAACAGCACCAGTCTTGCCCACTGATATAATTAAAATTTGACTTTCTCAGTTCTTAGTTCACAAGTTTATTATGAAAAACACTGCAGTGTTCTTGTGCAGTAACATCGTCTTACAGGAAGGGGGAAAACATTTCTGTTCAGAACAACTCACCAGGTTCTGACAATAACAAAGAACAACATGGATCTGAGATCTGAGAAGGGAATAAAATGAGTGCAGACAAATCATACAATTAAATTAAACAGTATCCCTGAAAATAAACAAAACAATTTCAAAACTCACAAGTAGAAGGGAGGCTTGGTACTTATTTTTAAAAATGTTCATTAAGCGCCAATGATTGTTTGCTGCTATCCTTATCTACAGTCATGCTGAGTAAAGCTATAGCTAAATGGAAGTTAAATTGTATTCACGAGGTGTTAATGTTTACATCTTATTATCTGCAGTCTCTCAGAGAAAGCAAAAAGTAACTACAAATAGCGCTATGCCAGAAACTGGTTTCTTGACCAACAATGTCGCTTCAGCATGCAATGAACTGGTTCATTCTAAAGTGGTCACGGCTGTTGATGACAAGAGGCTTTATATTTTTATATGGCACATCTTTTGGTCCGTGTGAAAACAAGTTTTTTGAATGTTAACTATTTTCTGACACTCTGGAGTTACTGTTGCTCTTCCCATTTCCATTAGGTCAATAAATGGTTCATGGCAATACTGTACAAGTTTAAAATTTCATTACAGGAAGTAGTCTGGGGTACGACGAGTGACATGTGGCTCGCCTCTACGAGGTGCTGGATCAAACTGCAAGCTGAAAAACAAGACAAGGCTCAATGTTTACATTCAAAGACATCCATGTATTGACAACCAGAAGTAAGAACTTCAGCCTTTTAAACTTTATATAATTTTTTCATATCTAATTTTAACTTGGATAGGAAAACAGAACTTTAACTGCAACTGAATCATACATTGAAGGTCTTTTAGCTGCATTCCCCTGTAAAGAACCAAGCCAATTTCAGCTAGAAAAGGTAGACTTTTATTATACAATGGGGTCTCTTCCAAGATCATCTGAAAAGTCTTTACCAAATAAGTAAAATTTAAAGCATCTAAATACTGTATCTGATTTCTCATCCTAAGAACATTTATTAAATCCATAATAAAAACACGGGTCTAAAAATTGAACATCTAGCAATCAATAATAGAGACTATATAGGGTTAGTTTCTGTTGATGTGTTTCAATATTATCTTAAGTCCATTTCAAAGAAAACTTAAAAATCGACTTGGAATTAGCCTGAGTTCATGAACATTTACACCACCCAGTAAGACTAAGTGTTCAGTAACGGCAACCAAATGCTCAGGTATAAATACTTACAAAGAATATTTTAGAGTATCATCAAGTTCCATGATTGCAGCTTGGTTACCACAACGATAACAATAGTTTGGAGCACTGAAAATTGTTACTACATTCCGGTCATGGCACCAGTTATATCCCTGCAAAAGGAAAAGAAGAAAAAGTTTTTTACTCCACAATTGCTCTATAATTTACATACAACTAAAAGACAAAAACCTGTAACTTCCCCTCAAAAGGCTTAATTTTCTGTATTTTGCACAAACTATAAAAAATACACATGTATTTTCTCTTCCCCAAATTAACAAAACTAGTCTTTTATTATAGAAAGAAAAAAAGTTGGGCATGGGGGTCACACCTGCAATCCCAGCTACTTAGGAGGCTGAGGCAGGAGGATCATTAGTCCAAGGACAACCTGGCCAATTACCCAAGCCTTGTCTCAACAACAATGACA
This sequence comes from Hystrix cristata, assembly GCA_004026905.1. NCBI lineage: Eukaryota > Metazoa > Chordata > Mammalia > Rodentia > Hystricidae > Hystrix > Hystrix cristata. Next base: position 2,437 of record PVJO010008311.1, on the reverse strand, counting down.
AGAGGTGGGTGGGGCGGGGGCTGTAGCTCAGCACAGGCAGGAGGCCTTAGGTTATGTAACACCAATAAGCTATATGGGCTTTCTGTAAATGCCTGTGTCTCATCAGCCTCTTATCCACAGTGAGTTCGAAGGATACGCAGTGAGTTCAAGGCCAACCTGCACTACAAAGGGAGGCCCTGTCACAAAAAAAGAAGAAAAGAATGAATATATGGCCATCCCTTGTAGAAGTAAATACATACCGCTGTCATTTGAATGCTACATGCTCCCCAAAGGCCCATGCTGTGTGAAAGCCTTGATCCCCAGGTAGTGATACCAGGAAGAGATGGGACCTAGCGGCAGGTCCTTACTGGGATGTGCCCCTGAAGAGGACTGTGGGACCCCAACATGCCTCTGTCTCTCAGTTTCTGGTTCTAGATGTGACTGCTTGCTCTCATGCACACACCCACTATGACATGCCACCCTTGCCAGAAGCCCAAACTGATGGGGCTGCCCAATCTTAAACCTGAGCCCTCAGAACTCTCAGCCACAAACCTTTACAAATAGCCTGTGTCAGGTGTTTTGTTACACCTACTCCTGGGGAGTGGGTCCCTAAGCTGATCACTGCCCATATACAAATAAAATACATCTCTATGGTCTCTTAACTACATACCCTCAAAATTCATCTGAATATGTGAGTTTACCTGTTATTTTTTGTCTAGTACTGCTCACAAACTTCTCACGAAGTTAATTTAAATAAGCCCAAATATCCTAATCAATGTTCTATGCCAAGAAGCCTAGCAAGTTTCCCCCTTAGTTTTTTTCAAATCACTTGTAATCCTAGCATTCAAAGAACCACTTCAATATTTTAGTGTTTATTCCCTAGCTTTCCTGCATATATACATGTGCTAAATATATGAAATAAGCAAAAACAGGATCATAAAATGATATAACCCTCCCCATCTCCCTCGATTTTACTCCCCTGCCCTTAAATCTTAAGCACGTCCCACTCATTAAGAATTTTCTGAAACACATTCAAAGCTCGGTTTCAATTCTAGCGTGCAGCTACCAAAAAGGCTCGAGCTACAATGGCAAACTCAGAGAAGGAATACATGGAATGTCTTGGTAACGGCATTCAAATAAATTCCCTAGTATCTTCTCTCCTTCAGCTTACTAAAAAGCCAGTCTTGTTTCAAAGAACACAACATACCTCCATCACCAGCTGGTGAGCTCTAGACACCAACGTGAGGCCATTGGCATGATTAAATGTCTCAGAAATATCTTGGCCAAAGGTGTAACCAGCTCCCCGAGGAGATATGCCCCAACCACCACGATCATCCGGATCTGACCACAGCAAGTCACACATTGGACCCTAAAAAAGCAGGTTCAAGTTATATGAGTTGAGCGATTCATCAGAAGCAGCTTTCTGTCATTTTCTGAGTGAGTGGTGTTTGCTGAAAAGTCATAATGGATCTTTCAGTTGAGACATGTGTGAAATGACAGAGATATTTTCCAGAAGTCTTTATGATGATGCACAGCTGGCACAAATGGGTACGGCCCAACAGGAGCACGCCTCAATCTGCCTGTAGTATGCAAATCTCAACAGTAGGCAGTAAGAACCGGTTGTTCAGACAATGCAGGTTCCAACAAACCCAGGCCCACACCTATTGTGACCCTGGCAAGTTTCTAAGCATCTTCTGAACAATGGGGGTTGGTAAGAGTGCTCACACCTCAAGGGGCTGTTTTTGAGAACAGAGAACATATAAAGTGAATTTACAATTACTCTCTCTAAAAAGTTTTCTGAAAAGAATTTATTACCAAGTAAAAGCCATACCTCATGGGGAACTTCTTGTAGGCGATCAAGTGCTCTGATGTGATCCAGTGTATCTATGGATGGAGAGAGGCCACCATGTAGACAGAAGATCTGAAAAGAGCGGTTTAAAGTGTTAACTTCGCTTAAAACTCTCAAATATTCCAGACTGACCTACAGGCAGCAGCTGCCATCATTCGGGCCCACTAGTGTTGCTGTGCTTTTCCCGTGCAAGGTCTGACTGGAGCCCACTCTAAAACTACTCTCTTTCTTCCTGACACACCACTCAGTACATTTTCAGAGTCCACCTCGATCAGCTCCTTCAAGAAAATGTCATCCACCCCCTCCACTAAAACTAAGTATAGTAATCCTCATACTTGCAGGCTTTTCTTCCAAGTTCTGTGTACACTTCTACCTGGAGCAGGAAATATCTCTTTACATCTCCCAGATTAGGGCTACATTTTCTATCCCTGTGATACAGTTCAGTGCTTGCTACAAAGAAGGCACAAAAACAGAAACCACCAAATCCCAAAAGGGATAAAGCAGATTCTCCCAGCACACTAGAAGGCTAGGGCAGGAGTATTACCAGTTCAAGACTCTGTCTCAAAATTTAAAAAGGGCTGGGGATCTAGCTCAGTGTAGAGGCTCTGG
>PVJO010008310.1:0-76096 GCA_004026905.1 Hystrix cristata | reverse complement strand
AGTCCGGACTTTGGAACCGTTCACGCCTGAGGCTGTCCTGACTCTGCTTGCTGATGGTGGCGCCGGGCACGTGTGCTCCGCAGCCTTCGGCCCCCTCTGTGGCACTGTGCCCCTCGCAGGCTGCTGTCCAGGACATGCAGCCGGCCCCTCCTCCCTGGGCAGTATCACCAGGCGCCTAATAAATGTGGCGCCCATCTCTGCAGGGTTTTCTCAAGCCCTCCGTCCAGCCCACCAGTTCCTCAGAGACAGCGGCTCCTCTTTGTGTTCTCCAAGCTTACTGTTCTGTTTCTAAACTGGCATGTTACGTACTCTCCTCAGTCTTCAGGCCGGGCTCCTTCTCTACTTGATAGCTGGTAGCGGAAGCACTTTTCATCTGATTCCTTCCAAGTTGAACCACATTCCTTAATTCCCAGGACCCTGGAACAATCCTCTTTCCAGTTCCCTTAAACTTGAATTCCAGGACCCGGGTGTGGTGGTGTGCACCTGCCATCCCAGCACTCTGTGGGGCTGAGGCAGGAGGATCACAAGTTCAAGCCCAGCGGGGGCAGTTTAACAAGACCCTGTCTCAAAATGAAAAATAAAAATACAAGGCTGGGATGCATCTCAGTGTGAAGGCCCTTGACTGTCTCAGATCTTCTGTAGTGAGCTGCCGGAGAACTGAGTCACCTCTGTCCGGTGTAATGAGGTGCTTACTTCCCGAAAGTTACTTCAGAGTCCAATGACTGTGCTTCCATGGCTGCTCTGCAAGGTTATAAGGAAGAAGCTAGGATAGAGACTAGCCGGAAAGAAAAACATGACATCCTGGCATAAAATTAATAGGGATGGTGTTCATTTGAAACAAACCGACCCTACTCACATTGTAAAATGAACCACGATCCAGAATGTCGGTGTCTTAGGTACGATATGTCTTTTTCAGAAGCACATGGTTATGATATTGACTCAGTCTTTTTCTTTTTGTATTACTGGGAATTGAAACCAAGGCCTTTGCACTGAGTTGTATCCTCAATCCTTTTTTGAAAATAAAAGAACATTCTTGAGACAGGGGTCTTGTTAGGTCACTAAGTTACCAGACTGACCTACAATCTTCCTGCCTCAGCCTCCCAGAGGGCTGAGGGCATGAACCACCATACCTCACTGATTTAGTCATCTTTTAATAATAGTTTTGTAATTTAGAAAAGTATTTCAGAGGTAATCCAGAAGTGAGATTTTCTTCAAGAACAGAAAAAACAAAAAACAAAACAAAAACCCTCCAAAAACAAAAACAAAAACAAAAAAACCCTCAGGTGTGCTTCAGAGATGATAAAGGTTTGAGAACAAAGTATTAGCCTTTGCAAGGCTACCCGCCGCCACCTCGAAGTGTGAGAGTACAAGGCTGGACAGGCGGTTCCTAACCCTTCCGTTCTGGCACCTGCTGGGTCTGGGCGGCCCAGTACTGAGTACTTGGAGAGCGCAATGCCGATGGGCATGATGGGTCGCGTGTTCTCAGTAAACCCTGGACAGCTGCTCGATGGCTGCAGCTTGGCTTGTACTTTTGTCCCAGGTGAGTGCTGATCAGTGCTCACCTTCCGGCCCCTGGCTTGCAGTCCTTGCTCACACAGGAGCCTCTGCGAGGCGGACTTCACTACATTTCACTACCCGGTGACGCTGAAATCAGGACTTGGCAGGATTCCCTCACACGCAGATGAATTTTAGATGTTTTTAGGTAAGTGCCTATTAAACGACCTGTTTTTTAAACCTGAGTAACTCTCCAGTGATCAAGGAAGAAATATTCTGGCCACACATTGCTTGAAAGCTTGGCTCGAGGTGGACAGTCAGTGATGTTCTGGGGAGCACTCAGCTGGCTTCCTGGAAGAATTCTCCAAGCCAGCAGCTGTGATGGCTCGAGGATCAGCCTGGGATCTAGCAGGAGAAGTGATGTTTCCAAAGCCATTTGCAAAGGCCAGGAGTCTTGTAATGTTTTTTGACAAATTCACTTGTCCCAAATACTACTATTTTGCTGGGAGTTCATTTTTCACATGCACTATTCTAATTAACAAATCATTACTGTCGGCAGGGAAAACATTCTGCATTTATTATGCTAAACAGTGAAGCCTCCAGTCATGGCATAGAGAATCGAGTGTCTGCAGCCTCCCCCGAGCCTGTGGCCTTCCTAATTAAGGTCCCCAGTCATCCCTAGACCGTGGGTGCCCAGGAAGGGAGCTGAAGTGTTTTAATGTAACTCAATCCACAAGTTCATAATGCTGAGGCATCTAAAAGGACGTCATGGACATTGTGACGGAGGGTGTAAAGGAAAGCACACAGAGGCGAATCTCTGACTTATATTTTAGTGAACATCCCTGGGTCCTACTTGCTTTTTGGATTGTATTTTTATAAACTCGGCACATGTAAGAGATGCTGTTAAACAGCTAAGAATGTAGTGTCTCAGGGTGATTTATTAAATTAATAGCTAAGCATTTATTGAGTACCTACGGCATGCAGATAGTACAGCATGAAAGGGCACACTTTTTGCCCACCTTTGTTGGTGGAGGGGTCACGAGACACAGCGACTGTGCACAACTGTGGGTCCTGCTGGCAGGTGAGGACAACATCGAAGTGGTGGCGGAGCAGAGCTCACTTCCTCCTGAAGTCACTTGGAAGGTGCATGACTCATGAGCTGGAATTAGCGGTTGGGTAGGAGCCCCTGTTTAAAACATTGTCAGGAGCAGGAAACTCTTCCCGGGGGCTGGAATACTGTTTAGAGGCCTGGAGATGCTGAGTTCTTGCTGTGGCTGTGAGTGATTAGTTGAGAACGATCTCATCTTCCTAGTGAGATGACTCGGTTAAGAAGCGCAGCACTCAAGGGAAAGCTTAGTCTTCAGATAACCCAGTAACTCTTTTTTAATGTTTGGAAACAATGATTCACTTGATTAAAGCTGATCAACTAGTGAAAGAAGTGTCACCCGTGCAAACTAAAGCTGTAGTGGACCTTGTATGTACGCAATTCCATTTTACAGGAAACCAATCTATATTTTCTTTCCTACCCATATTTAAGTGAAGAACGAATTCTGTTGGAATTTGCATGTCAAGAATGAAAGAGAGAATGAGTCAGAAGACTCTGTCTCCATGAGCTTGGTAGATAAAGGGAGGTGTTTACCTGAACTCAAAACTTTACTTTCCAGAATAAAATTGGAAAAAAAAATGTCCTGCTGATAGCAGGTCCTGCAGGTCCCTGTTTGCTGAGCAGGTGGAGGTGGCCCTTTCACAGCAAGGATGTCCACGACCGGCGACCTGCGGCTCAGCAGCATTCCTTCCTGGAGGGCTGACGACCTGTTCCTGTTGACGAGGGGCGGCTTCCCTCCCACCCCAGCTCCCCCGACTCCAGCGCTGGAGTGGTCCTCAAGGGGAGCCTGGCAGGATGGAGGGGTCATTCTTTTCCAGGGATGGATTGATCGAGGACCCCAGGGGGAATGGCTCGGTCAGCAACAGACAGTCCGCCAGTGTTGTGTCTGCAGCAGAGAGTGTGGGAGGCTGGCCCTGTGGCTGTGTGTGGTAGCATCCCTGCTGTGACCTGGACATGCTGAAAGCTTCCTTTGTCCCCAGCTTTTCATCTTCAAGGCAAAGACTTCTTACTTCTTCTCCATGTCTTCCTTAGTCACGGTAATTTCAGCATTGAGACAGCATTATTTTGACTACTTAGAAGTTAACTAAGGGAGACAAGTGGCTGTTCCATTCCTGTTACATGGGTAATGATGATTTTTTCCTTTTTAAAAAAATTCTCTGGAAATGACTAATTCGGTGTCTCTAATGAAGTACTTGGACAACTGGGAAGTTTTTTGCCTTCTACGTTCTTAGTATCATGGAATTCCACAGTGACTAAAGCTCTTAGAATTTGGACTCAAACTCTCTGGATTCTGTAGTGGCTCGGTTGCTTGCTGGCTGTATACACAGGGGCAAGTTTCTTCGTGTTACCTGAGTGTCAGTCTCCCTATTCGTGAAGCTAAGCTATCACCAGTACCTGCCTTCCGGGGCGGTCGTGCAGGACGAATGAGGTGACCCTTGCAGCGCTCATACCCACACACTCAGCTCTCAGCACACATCAGCACGACGGGGCTCATTGCTGTGATCACCAGTAACAGTCACCCCGAGACCAGGACAGAGTGACAGTGAAGAGAGCTGGCTCTGATGGAGGGATGGTTCAAACTGCATGGTAGATACTGCCCGGAAAATAAGAGTGAAGGGAAAATCAGATACGGACCCGTGTCCAGGAGAGCAATTTATCTTATACAATTATTGCCTGTCCAATTAAATAATGGGTGAAAAGCTGGGCAGATGGCTCACTAACGAAGGTATCTATCTATATAAAAAGAAGACATACATACCATTTAATATAATATTTTATAATACATATGAGACAAGTAAGAGCATGAAAAGTTTCTCAATGCCATTTGTCATTAGGGAATTGCAAGCTAGAGCAACAGTGAGTTAGCAGGACGCATCCACTAGAATGACAGGAACCCAGCAGCAACCACAGAACATCCCTGACAAGGCCAGCTGCTGGCAAAGATGCAGAGCACCAGGAGTTGTCACTTGTGGGTGGTAGGAATGAGAATGTTTAGTCGCTTCAGAGGATGGAGTGGCAGCTTCTTATGAAGCTGAAAATACTCTTCTGCAGTCCTGCGGCTGTGCTCAGAGCTGTGTACCAAAGTGATTAAAAGCTTGTCACGATGCAAACCTGGGAATGTTTGTGGCAGTTTTATGTGTAATCTCCCCAAACTGGAATCAACCCAGAGGTCTCTCAGTGGGTGAGTAACTGAGGTATATCCATGTAAAAAAGTATCATTCAGGGACAAAAAAAAAAAAAAAAAAGAACTATTAGGCCATAGGAAGACATGAATGAACCTTAGGTGCGTATTGCTGAGTATGCATATATTACATTATTCTAATTGGAAGAGCTAAAGCTATGGTAACCATGAAAGTGTTACTGTTTGGTGGGGACATGAAGGCAGTGTTGAACGGATGAGGCAAAATTATACAAAAGTATAATTTTGTACAGGTTGATGATATTCTGTACAAAATTATAATTGTGTGGGACATTTGATACTATTCATTTGTTGAAATACACTTAACTTTCACAATACTGAGTGGAACTTAAGGTATATAAGTTTAAAAATTCATTTGGGAAGTCAGAAAATTCCCAGATGGAATGCAGGAAGCAATAAAGCAATATGACTGTGTTATTCATGTATGGGACAATTGTAGTGAAGGGATGAGAGAAACAGGTGCTGATCTAAATGGCTCTGGGAACGAAGGGAGTTTGTAAGACTAAAGGCAGAAGAAGAAACCATAGGTAAGCACTGCGTTCTAGCTGAAAATTGTTTTTTTAGAATGATGTGGGTGATAACCTGACACTGTAGTGTGTGTGTGCTGGGATTGAACAAGTGGTGGGAAGCGAACAGCGAGCTTCTCTCTGTTGGAAGGAGCGTTTACAGATGATTCTGGGAGGGGCGAGAATGACCCATGTGGCTTAAGAGTTGAGGCATCAGTCTGACTCCTCTTTAGCTTCCTGTAGCTAGAGGTGTCTGTGCTTGGAAACGCTTACAGGTGTTCTTCTGTACACGGATTGTTATGTGCACATGTATTTCCCCGCCTTGTCTCCTGAGGGGCCCTAGAAATGACAGGGCTCCAGTAGCCAGAGGCATACCCATGCCCAGGTCCGGTTTTCTTGTATCCTTCGACAACAAAATGGGCAGTTCTAAGACTGGGAGGAAACGTACAAGACAGACCCATGTATCTCACAGCACCAGAAAGTAGGGATATGCTCAAAACACAAGAAGAACAACAAAAACAAATTCAGCAATGATTTGGGTTATGCCTAAGAGATCCAGGAGCTCACTGAGAGAACTCCTAATGGTCAGAAATGGAACTAGTTTGGGCAAGAAAATGAGGTAGTGTTGGATCACAGTCCCAAATATAAAATAAATATCCATGAGCCCATACTGATAGAAGAGTACAGTATGGATGGGAGGTTAAAAATAACTTTCAGTGGAGAAAACCGACAGGAAGTAGAGAGGTGGCGAAGGCAGCATCAAGTGATTTCACAGTGTGTATTCCTGATAGATGTGATCAACGCGGCTGCATTACCCTGTAGTTTTCTTCTCAGAACCCATGAGCCCCATCTGATCATGAGGCGAATCCCAAGTGAGGGCATCCTATAAACTCCCCATCAGGACTCCTGAAGACTCTTTTTGAGGTCACCAAAGCCGAGGAGTGCTGGGAGCTCTCTCAGCTGAGCAGCCTCAGGAGCCAGGCCAGCAGATTTTAACAGGGTGTTCTGGACAGGACTCTGCCTATAAAAGGGGCAGAAGGAGAGCTGAGTAAAGCACGGGTTCTAGTTGATTGTCACGTATCAGTAGTGGTTCATTAACTGTAGAAAATGTACCATAGGTGTAAAATGTTCATAGGGGAAACTCAATAGAGAGTAAAAGGGAACTCTGTCCTATCTTCACAACTCTCTAGAGTCTAAAACTGTCCTAAAATTTATTATGAAAATAATGGTCTACCTAAAACATAATTCTAAAATGGTAAAATTGTGGCTCACATGAAGGTCAAAAGTGTTTACGGAGTTAAAGATTTTTGCTGAACTGATAGTGTAGGAACCAGGAAGATGCCATAACCTGTTTCAAGACCCAAAGACCAGCCACGCTCACAGGCCTAGACTGTTGTGGTGAATGCTGTCCGGCTCCCGTGAGGAAGGCCAGCCAGTGTGGCCTCTACTGGACAGGGTGGAATTTCTTTCGCATTATGATCAGTTATCTACAACGTACACACTGTAAAGTAACACCAGCAGGATCAGGGTCAGATTCAGAGGGGTGTTTTAGGCAGTGCAGAGCTTTCAGCTGAAGCACAAGAACTTCCCCGCAGCACACTTAGCACACACCAGTTGCCGTGGTGATATTTCAACATCACTAGAATATATTGAGGCAGTTCTTGGAAGCCTCCCTTTCTTGCCAATTCTAACATTCCTTTTGCCTCCAAAACCCCATTCATCGATTGCCTTACCGATTGTCATTAGTTCTGGCCGAAATATTTCAGCTTCTCTGCTTTCCTGGTGCACGGACGGTGTCTGTTGCCCCTGAGGTTGGGAGAGGAGTGAGCCGCGGCAAAGAGTGAAGGTGTGTTAGTGCCCCTTTGGGAGGGAGTTCCACGGGCTGGGTGAGATTTGCTCGTTTTCTTCCTGCCTTCAGGAGTGAGGACGTTAGTGTCCTGACCGGAGCCCGTGCGCTGTTCCCCTCAGTGGCTAAGGAGCACCGGGGCCTTTTCCGGCTGCGTGGGGTCTGGGGCTCGAGTGAGAAATGAGTGTCGTGTGTGAAGTTGGTGCAGCTGTTAAGCTGGGTGGCGCGGGAAGAATCCTGGATGCACCCTTTCCTAGGGCGGGTCCCTCCTCCCTCTGTGCTTTGATTCTGTATCTAGAAAAGTAAGGTGATAATAATACAGCTGCCATAGGGTCACTGTAAAATTAAATAATACGAATTGTCCCTTGGCACAAAGTCTGTAGCAGCTGGGTCCTTGCTCATCTGTTGGTTTTTCTGGCCCTTAAGTGAAAATTCGTCAGTGCCTCCTCACGTTACACATTTGGATATAGTCTGTTAAGTGCAGAGCTGCTCCAAGCAGTGCAGTGTGCTGAGGAGGGGGGTCAAAGGACACCGTTCCACACGCTGTCTCGGTGTGTCCCTCCAAGACTGACTCGTATCACCGTCTGTCTAGCGCTTCTGATGTCACGTGGCTGGTGAGACATGAAGACACTGGACACTACCAAGGAGGACGAGATGCTCGGTCAGTGGCAGGCAGGGGCAGAGCCCAGGAAGACTGAGCCGTCTTTCTTGGAATTAGAAATCTTTCCTCCTTGTGCTAGTCACTTTCTTGCCACTGTGATGCAATACTCGATGCCACAACTTAAAGGAGGAGACGTTTATTTTGCCTCATGGTTCGTGAGGGTTCCAGACGGGAGTCAGCTGGTTCCTATGTAGGGCAGCATTACAGAAGGGATGGAGGACGACCAAATATAAACCACAACGCTCTGAAATGGAGTTCGCCTCTTCTCTGTGTTATTAACCAAATGACTTCTTCATTTCATTATAACACTTACGTTAAGTGAAAGAATTGAATTAGGGGAACAATTGCCAGATAGAGCAAGTGTAGGATAAAGTGCCAAAAAAGAACATGAGGCTGGTCCTGGAGGACCCTGCTTACTGCAGTCATTACAGTGCTACATACAGTGTCGGGTGTGAAAGACACACCTGCTGGAGTCCCGGGCCTCCAGGGAGGGTGGTTACAGCACCAAGGGAGGATGAGCTGGCGTATTTTCTATAAATTTATGGCAGCTGTTTTCTCAAAGTAGGCAAATATCCAGCATTATTTGCAAGCCAATTTATTATTCTTTGCAAACCAAAGCACAAAAGCCCTTTGTATTTTGATTCACGAGCAGTTTAATTTCCCAGCTCAGTGAGAAAGGATATGGAGATAAACTGAGGTGTATTTATGCCTTTGGTATCTAGTGAGCACATTCCTTCTAAAAATCAGTTCGTACCGGATGATAGCAAACCATTTGGGTGTGTTAGTCATCTGTCAGGTGCCGAGTGTTACTTATGACAGCATGGAGCCGGTGAACTGGAGAAGCAAGAGGCACCTTTGTTAAGTGAGGCCCTTGTCACACTTGCTACCGTGGTAGGGGTGAGCCTTGCAAAATGTCCATCACTGAATTTTGACAGATGAAAGCTTTGAGTAAAGGCAGTGTAATTAAAGAGATACGAGTTAAAAATATATACATGAGATTTTAATGAATAAATAAGCATTCCTTTTCTGTAGCTTAGGAAACGCACCTGTACCTGTCCCCACCAAGGTCTCTGTTTTCATTCCTTAATTTCTCTTGCCTCACTCTTGTTCCAACTTCTGTACTTTCGACCTTGCTGTCTCTCCCGCCTGAAACACACTTCCTTGAGCTTAAGGTGCAGAGAGGCCATGTCTCTCTCCCAGGACACAGCGGGCTTCTCCAGAGTCTGACCGGGATGCTCACAGATCCTGTAGCTGATACATCACAGTCAACACCAAGTATGCAGTCTTGGGTCTTTCTAGCTCATGTTTCTGTACTTTTTTCCTTTTGCACAGGGGCGCGTTATTTAAGGAAAGCATCCATCCTCCAGAATTCGGGGTGCAGACAGAGACAAATACTTGTTGACGGAAGAATTCTTGGTTGCTGGAGAATTGAAAGCAGTCATCACAATACAAAGGCGTCCTTTCAGATGAATTTTCCCTTGGTGTTGACAATGGTGGACAGGATTCACTTGAGGTTTGAGTTAATTTGAGTTGAGGTCAAACCTAACAACCACTGCAATAATAATAGCAGCAAAAAAAGAAATATATGTATATATAATATATATTATATATGGTATACATATATGTAATAATCCTTACTCTGCCTAATCTGCACCATAGGCATGTCCCACATCCCTTGTCGACTACACAAATAAGATGCAAAGAGCAGGCTTGTCCTCCCCACAGTGCTGGGGATCAAATGCAGGCTGCATGCCTGTGAGGCGAGTGCTACCCCTGAGCTGCATCCCCAGCCCTGGAAAATGGTCTTTTTATAGTCTACCTACTATTGGCCTGGCCATTTGCTGAACCTAAAGCATGTTCTTTTTCTTTGGAAAGGGCACAGAAGGTGTGGAGGTCATTGTTTGCTATAAAACAAGCCACCCAAAACTTAGTGGCTTCCTGTAGCATTTTAGCGCTCCAGAGCGTTCACAGGCCTGAGCTTCTTATGGCCCACCGGTATCTAAAGTCCCGGGATGTCTTGACCCCCTTCCTACTGACGAAGAAGTCACGTTGTCCAGTCCAGAGTCACGGAGAAGAGCAAAGAACAGCACAGAATTCGTGGCCACCTTAAAGCTGCCTGCCGGCTACTGTCAGAGTGGTGATGAAGCGAGTGCCAAATTTAGACGTTCTTGGTTATGCAAGCGGGGACTGAGGGAAGTGAAAGGGGAACAGCTTTCTCACTGCGTAATTCAGTGTTACTTCATTCTGTCTCCATTCATCATCTCAGCTCACCCTCGGACTGTAGCGCGCTCTTCAGCAACATTCCCGTTTCTGGCCTTTGGGATTCCAAGTAGGAATTTGGCCGGGGAGCCCTGGTGTCGTGTCGAGGGCTACTGCTGCCTTTTGCTAGTGCTCGAAATACACAGGAGGGAGGTAGAGAGCCAAGAGCAGCATCGTAATAAACAAATTTAGTTTTTTCAAGGCAAACGGCCAAGTATTATATAATCCGGCTTGCAGGACATATTTACAAGAATTCTGGAGAAGGGCCACCCTGGTTTCCACATGGAGAAATTCCTCTGGTTCTCTTGGGGGACCATTTGGGAGGAGAGCTCTAAGCGGGCACCTTTCTCAAGGCTCCGGCTCCAGGCTCCAGTGTGTGTGGGCGAGAGTCACATTTCCCTGTGGGGCAGATGGTGTGGCTCTGTCCCTAAGGCGAAATGAATACCAACATGGTGGGTAGCTGCAAACGTTGAAGGTTATGTGGCTTCTCAGGAGGGACCCAAGCAGCCAGAGCACTTAGTTGGCGAGGTTATGGCCAGATCATGTGAGAATCGGCAAACAAATAGGGTGTCATTGTTTTCTCTTTCAGAGGAAGAACAAAGACCTGTTTTGTGAGACATGTACTGGGGGTCATTTTTTTTGAAATTTGATGGAAACAGATTTTTGGGGTTGGTATACTGCTTTATATTTACATCTAGTCATTATATATGGTCTTAGAGACCTTCTTTCAAACAAGTGTTAATTTTCTTTGTCATCACTCCATATATTGTGTTGTAGATAAACATGGAAGACTTGACTTTGCACAAGAAATTTCTTCTAAGGTATATGATCCCTCAACATGAGTGATCTCCCTGTCCAGGTTAAACCTCTGTAGCTCAGTACTCGGTGGTGTTAAACATGTAATGTTGCTTATTTTTACTAACTACCAGCTATGAAGAGCTGTTAGGAGCTTCCAGACAGTGACTGATGCAGAAACTGTCTGATGACTCTGTAATATTTCAAGAAACAAGATTAGTACCGAGCAGTGCTGGGTATATGTTTTATATAGATATTCAGGATGCTCTGAGTGGAATCCTTGCTAACGTTATTGCCACTGGTACAATTTTTAGCTTTGAAGATTTCTGCAGTTGAGTATTATTTTGGAAGCATTTTTTAAAAATCAATTTTATTGGTACGCTTTTGACATACATAATGATCACATTCATCATAGGGAATTTGTACCTGTACTCGATTCTTTTTTCTCATTCTCCCCCCTTCCCTTCAGTCCTTCCTTGGCAGTGTTTCTAAGTGCTGTCAGAGAACTTTCTCTGTCTCCGAACTTACACTAGGTCCCACAGTTTGAAAAGTATTTCTGAGAACACTGTGATGCAATGTTAACGATGGGAGTGTATCTTCGAACTTTGTTTCTTAAGTGTTAAATCATGGATGAGTCACTGTCTTTATTTTGCTTCATTCCAAGACTAAACTCAGTCACAACATAATGTTTATACAAGTTTCTAATGACTTAGATTAGATCGTACAATGGTAAAGAACACAACAAGATGCATAATTATGTAGACATCTGGGCAAAGGATGAAGCGCTAAGTATGCCTAGAAAACTACTGGGAGAGGTGTAGCAATATGTCAGTAGAAATTGTCTTAATATATTTGGGTGTTTTTTCCTTTCCATGTAGTTTTTCAACTTTCCTGTAGTACAGAATGAGAACATTTGAGCATGGGCGTGCGTCAAACTGCTGAATGGGCTCCTGCAATCACTGATGCGTGTGCTTCAGTGAATCGTTAGTTTTTAAATTATGTTCATGAATAAACGGTTACAGTTGCTTGGCTGTGCATTGTCTGGCCCATCGTGCACAGAGACATTTAGTACACACATCTCTCACTGTCGGGGACGTTCGCCTCGGCAGCTGTGGAAGCAGGCTCCTTAATAGCTGGGGAAGATGCTGTCCCTTCCTCTCTCCATGCGGTGGCCACTTGGAGGTGATGGCAGCTCTCTCGTTAGCAGGCCCGCAGGGGTGGCCGGCCGTTCTGTGACTCACAGTGACTCATCAGAGTCCCCGGCAGCAGCTCCTTCCCTCTGTCGTTAGCCTCAGGAGCCCGGGAGGCTGGGTGCAAGGGACGTGGCATGAGGCGGAGTGACAGACGGCTGTCTCCTTGTGCTTCTTTTTTTTGTTTTCCGTTCTTTGTCCTGCAGCACCTCGTTCTTCATCAGTTTTAGGTTATAGAATCACGGGGGAAAAACCGGCGTACTTCATGGCAACTCATTCGTGGACACCAGCCTTGCCCAAGGCTACTCTTCTGCCGTGTTTTCCCATCCTGCACAGAGTTCAAAAAGTGACTGGGAGGAGGAGGCTGTTCTCAGAGGAGAATCTGCACAGGAGAGTTGGCAGCAAATGGTGTGAAAGGCGTCCAGCTACAGACCTTCCAAAGCAAGGAAAACCCACCACTATGGTGTGTGCAGCTGCGGACAACCTACAAGTGATTAAATGGCCGGAAGCAGAATGGGTTGTGGTTGGGATCTTATGACCAGATCACTCTTTTGTTGGCCTTTCAGCAGACAAGTCTTGCCACATACCCTGGCCTCCCACTCGAAGGAGATGCCTTTGAAAATATTACTCTGTGAGAACTTCGTTTTTGGTCTTATTAGAAACACTGCTTGGACAGAGATGTTCCCACAGGATGCGGCGACGCAAGCGATGGTTGGGCTCAGCCCCAGGGGAGTTACTGGTGAAGCATCTTGAGAGAAAGATATTGAGTTCTTTTATATTTGATGACTTTAAGTATGTGAAAATTAAGGGGTTACAAATAAAATAAAGTTGGGCATGGTGGCACACACTTGTAATCCCAGCACTCTGGAGGCTGAGGCAGGAGGATTGCTGTGAGTTCAAAGCCAGCTTGGGCTACAGAGTGAGTTCAAGACCAGCCTGAACTGCATCGTGAGACCTTGCCTCAAAACAAAACAAAACAAAACATATAACTTTTTTTTTTTTTTTGGTGCTAGGGATCAAACTCAGGGCCTTGCACTTGCGAGGCAAGTACTCTAACCACTGAGCTAAATCCCCAACAACAAAACAAAACAAAACACAAACAACCTGAAATAGCTGGGTCTTTTGTTTTCCTTATTAACATTTTATTGGGTAGACACTTCATTTGTGCCTTATTCTTTGATCCTTTTCACGTCCCTGCAAGTTTAGAAGAGGGGTGGCCACTCGCAGACGCCAGTCCTAGTCATCAAGTTGTTAATAGAGCCGCTAGTGGTCAGGCCTGCTGCGTGACACAGCCTGGCTGTGGAGCGGGAACTGTGATCCTATAGGTCGGTCACTTCCCCGGTTGTCAGGGAACCATCTTGCTCCCGCCAGGACACATCTTGAGGGGTACATTTGCAGTTTTGCTAAGGACATTTTTAAGTCATGGAAGTTCCCAGAGAAGAAGGCGGCCAGCGCTGCCAAAGTTCCTGCTGTCCGGAACCGCTGCATTTGGTTCATTGTGCCTTCTGCTGTCTCCTTGTTTTCTATGAAGATGATCACGCTGAAGGGCCGAGAAAGTCGCTCTTTGTGACCTCCAGGCTGTGCCGAGTTGAGGCCATAGACGAGCAGGTATTGAGCACGGTGGGCCCCAAGAGAGGGGTCAGCTGCGGGGTGACTGGTGCCCTGGGATGGAGATAAAGGCCACCTCGACAGGGAGGGGACGGAGGCGGGTGAAGAAGGAAAGACAGACCCTGCATGGTGTCTGTTGCGGCAGCCAAGCTTGGCCCCCCGTAGTCTCTGTGAAAGTGTTCGGATCTGGTGGGATTCAGCTTACAGGCTCTGGTTGGCTCACCCACCTCGGAGCAATGTTCTGGGAGAGCTGCGGTGCTTTGTGGTACTCTGATGATCTCTTAGGGCCTTTCATTTATCTTGAGGAATAAGATAAGTGATGTGGACTGAATTCTCAGGGAGGCTCAGCTGCTGCCGAGGCAGTCTACCCTGGATGGTCTGTAAGTAAGTCGCTCGTTTCTCCTCCACGTCCCGCTCCTCCTTTTCCTTTGCTGCCAGTCAGTACCTTTATACACACAGTCCGGGGAGGGTTTCTGTCCTCCTTGGGAGAAGACCTTACTGAATATGTATGATTGAGAAACATCTGAAAAGATCTTGCCTCCCTCCAACCAGGTTTAAATTCAATGTGAAGTACAAAGTATTATAAAATTCTTTGAGTATTTTCATTACTGTACAGGTCAATTGAATACAGAAATGGAAATGGAGAGGTTAAAGGTGTTAGAAGGCACGTTGGAAGTTGATTCCATTTTATACCTCTCACACATGTATTCTCAGTTTTGTTCAAGGACAGGGTCAAATACCCTGCTGTTGTGGTTTAGCTCACAAATGGCCCCCAAAGCCCAATGTGCTTGGAAGGTGATTGGCTTATGGGGTACTGCAGCTGACTTCCTATTAGGAGGTGGGGTCTGGCTGGAAGAGGTCACCTTGGACATGGCCTGGAAGGGTTTACCTCCCTCCTCAGCTCCTCTGTTGACGCTCTCTGCTTCCGACTGCCATGCGGCGAGCAGCTTTCCTCCGCCAGGCCCTCGGCCATGCTGTCTCTTCTTTGGAGCCAGGTGACCATGCACTGAAATGTGAGCTAAAATAAACCTCTCCTCCTTCGAGCTGTGGGTGTCAAGTATTGTGTCTCAGCAACAAGACAGTGACTAAGGCGCCCTTGGATGAGAAATGGCTGTTTGAGAAGAAATTATTTTGGAGAGGGAATGAGTAAGACCTGCTGTGACTAAGGGCCCCAGAGAGCTGCCAGCTTTTCTGCTTCCAGGCTGCGGCGACTCCCCCTCTCTGTGGGTCGTTTCTGCTTGTGCTGGTGGCGGGCCTGGGGCACGTGCTGCCCTGGCTGCCCTCTGATGGGACGGGGCTCCTTTGGGCTCAGACTCTGGAAGGGGCAAGTTGGGAACTGGGATTTGCTGGTGTTGGTTTATGGGTCTGCCACTGTGATTTACACAGAGGAGAGGTTTGTTCCTGGTCCTAGAAGCTGGAAGAATGTGGTGTGGTGTATGGTGAAGACTCGTGCTGCGTCCTGTCGTGGTGGGGGCATCAGAGGGGAGGCCCAGCAAGTAATCTTCCGCTGCTTATAAAGTCACCGACACCGGCTGGCCGAGGGTCCCAGCTGTTGTGACCTTGTTGAGTCCTAGTCGTTTTCCAAATCCCACTAACATATGAATTTGGGATTAAGTTCCCAGTACTTGAACTTTTCGAGTCCATGTTTGCAGTACATGGTGCTATGTTCCTCATGGGGAGTTGGTTCGTGCATGTAACACAGCTCAATTCCTTTCTTCATCCCCTTTCCCTCCTCTTCCTCCCCGCTCCATCTCTTGGCTCCCTTCCCTTTTGCAAAAGATCTGTCTTCCTGTCTCCTATCATCTATCTTTTATTTTGCTGTTTATTTATATGTTGGGTTTCTCATATAAGAGAAAACATGTGATATTTAAGCCTATGTGTCTGATTTATTTCACTTATTATGGTCTCAAGGTGCATCCATTTTCCTACGAATGACTCAAGTTTATCCTTCTTTATGGCAGAGTAGTATTCCATCGCCAACACTTGACCTTTTGGCAGACACACTCAGACCATAGCATGCAGGGAGTCCTTAGTTCTGAACATGTCACACTTTCGCATGCGTGTAGAGAGCCATTTTCAGCTTAGTGTGATTCTGCAGCTACTCCTGTGTCACCTGCCAAGAGCAAGACACTCCCCCGGGTGTTGTAGGGTTCAAAGGCGAGGGAGACATGGGCTGTGCTTCAAGCTAATATTAAATGGGGCTGGGAGAGGGCATCAGAATTGTGAAGACAAAGAGCATTTGGAGTCCTTCACCGTGAACGCCAGAAGGGAAGAGAGAGCTCGTTTAGCGGAGGGCACCCGAATTTGCTCAGGTCTGGGGCTTTGTTTTCTCCTCTGCTTCCTTTGGTGAGGTTTGAGGTCCCTGGGTAAGAAGTGAGACGTCAGGAAAGGATGCACTTCGAAGTGTCTGTCCCCAGAAGCCAGTCGAGGAAGCTGGAGCACTGGCCGGTGCTGTGCTTTCTCGAGCCCTCCTCCTGACTTGAGGGCGCAGAAGAGAGCTTTTAAAATCCCTGCGCTGGCACCAAGTCTCGGCTGCTTCTCAGTTATTTGGGAGCTTGTTGTCTAGTTGAAGGGTTATGGAAGTGGCCTTCTTCTTCTGTCTTTCTCTCCACCTCCCTCCGATCTTTGTGTCCTTCTGTTACCGTTTCCTCTGCAGCTGCGGAGAGAGGAAGAGGGCTGGCAGACTAACTGCACACCTTTGGTCTCTTCCTGGCCTGCTTGAGGAAGGGGCTGTGCTGCTTGGCGAAAGGAGAGTAGCTGGCGAGTCATGGCCCCCCAGGGAAGGCGGCAGGGCTGGGCCTGCCTGGCGCTTGGCACCCGGGCGGCAGGGAGGGGCAGCAGGCCTGTGGGTCCAGGCCACGCTTTCTCCTCCTGTGACCTTTGTTCCAGGCAATCACAGAATGATTTTGTGAAGTTGTGCTTTATACTTTTCCGTATATTTTTTGAGGTACGTATTTAAATTTCTGAGCCTAAAATACACTTCCTGAAAGAGGAAGCTGGGTTGAAATGGTTATAGCTGCAAAACTTGGTGCTACGAACCACTTTCAGAAATCTGTAAGGCCGGTGCCCGAGCGTGCTGGCGGAGCACACTTCACTCGGGTGTGCCTGGGCACTGCCACTCGGTGCTCAGTGGCAGCAGTGAGAAGAGGAGAGCTTCAAAGTTGTTCGTTCAGGGTTCCTTCTCGCAGCTTGGGAAGACTGGCGTGACAGGCCAGCAGTGATTTTCTGGTAGGCTCCCGTCTGGACTGTTAGTGGGCGGGAAGCTGCCTTCTAGGGGATTTCTTACTGCAGCTATGTTAAAAATAGCACAAGCATGAGGTAGCACACGACAGGATGAGACTCCGGATGGGTCCCCGACCGGGTCCGCAGAGCTCGCGGGAGTTTATGGCTGTGCAGCGGCAGCAGGGTGTTCATTAGTGCCCGGAAGGTGCGAGGTCTTGACTTTGTGAAGGCCACACAGCCACAGGGCCTTCCTGTAGCCGTAGCGACCACACAGGCCTTCCTTCTCTCTCTGGGTTTCAGAAGCACTGTTAGGATGACTGATGTCATTTGAATGATGAACTTCCAGAAAAGAGGGGACAAGTTTAAATCCTGCCCTCTGGAGGAAACACTTTGTTTTTATTTTTTTATTAAGGTATAGCTGACAAATAAAAATCGTATGTATTTACAGCATACTACATAATGATTGATATATGGGTAATTGTGGCGTGATGACAGCAAGCTGATTAACATGTCTGTCACCTCATAGGCTCGTAATTATGTGTTGGGAGAACATAGAAGATCCACGCTCAGCAGTTTTCAAGTACACAATACATTATTATTAACTGTGGTCCCCCAGGCAGCACGGCAGGTCTCTGGCTTATTTATCTTGTCCGACTGAATCTTGTGCCTGGTGACCTGCGTCTCCCCCCGCAGCCTGCCCCCGCGCTCTGCTCTGTGAGTTGGTGCTGGGGATGCACCTGCGAGACCGGCAGTGGTGTCCTTCTGTGCCTGGCTGGCTCACTCGGCCCGTGCTGGACAGTCTGTCCACATGGCGCAAATGACAGGATTGCCTCCTCTGTAGTCGAAGCAGGGCTTCTCTCTTTCTCTGGGTCTCCTCCTCCATCAGCGCACCTTTAAGTGGGCCCCGTATTTTGGGCATCATGCAAGTGCCTGTGTATGGCTGACGCACCGATTCCTTTTCCTTTGGTCTAGACCAGAAAGGAGGCAGCTGGCTCAGATGCTGCCTCTGTTTTTACTTTTTGAGAAACTGCTGTGCTGTTTTCCACAACGGTGGCACTAATCATTCCTAGCAGCGGCATGCAAGGCCTCCCTTTCCCCACGTCTACACTGCGTGCCTTGGTATGGTTGGGTCCTGAGTGTCCCCAGGGGCTCTGGGTTGTGGTGAAGACTTGGACCTCAGCCCCCAGCTCTGCTGGGAGGCAGCGGACCTTCAGGGGGTGTGGCCTAGTGGAAGGAGGCTGGGTGTTGGGGGCCCTGAGGGATATTAGGACCCAGCCCCTCTTCTTCCTCCCTTCACGTCCAGACCACCCTGAGGTGCACAGGGCCCCTTTCCCTGCACCCCATGCTGTCACAGCAAGGCCAAGCACCACAGCCTGGAACCTCCAATGCTGTGTGCAGAGTCACTCTTTCTTCTTTTTAAGTTGATTATCTCAGGTATTTTGTTATAGTAACAGAAAGCTAGCATGCTTATCTTTTGCCTTTTTTTTGGTGCTGGGGATCAAACTCAGGGCCTTGTGCTTGCTAGGCAAGCACTCTAACCATTGAGCTACATCCCTGACCCCTTATCTTTTGTCTTTTTAATGGTAGCCATTTGAACAGGTTAAGGCAATTTCTCATTGTGATTTATTTGCTTCTCCCTGATGTTTAGTGATGTTAAGCTTTTTATCTCACACCTGTTGGCCATTTATAGTGGTATTTCGGTTCATGAACACTTTTGTTTGAAAACAGTTTGGTTCATAAACAGAAAGGTTTGGCACAATTTTGTTTTTGTTTGCAAACTCTGCATTGGGTGACAAATATGACTGTGGCCATCTTTTCCAGAATCACGGAACAAATTAAGTTTGTGAACTGAGGTACCATACTGTATATGGATTTTTCTTTCATTCTTTTTTCCCCTCCTTCTTTCCTCCCTTCCTTTCTTCATACTGGTGATTGAATGCAGAATCTTCCTATTGAGCCATTACCCCCCAACTCCACTGTTCTGAGATAGGGTCTCACTGAGTCACTGAGTGATCCTTCTGCCTCAGCCTCTCAGAGCCCAGGTATTAGGTATGCCTGGCTTTGTATGTCTTCTTTTGAGAAATGTATGCTCTGGTGCCCATGGAGCTTCGTCCTGGTGTTTTCTTGCAGTACCTTTATAGCTTCAGGTCTGATATCTAAGTCACTAATCCATTTCAAGTTGCTTTTTGCTTTTGGTGTGAGATGAGTCCAATTTCATTTTGGTGTATGTCGATATCCATTTTTCCCAACAGAGACTTCCTTTTCCCAACGCATGTTCTTGGTGCCTTTGTTGAAGATTTGTTGAATGTAAATTTGGGATTATTGCCGTGCTCTGTCTTCTGTTCTGTCGGTTTATATCTCCTACTTTATGCCCGTGGCATATACCCTAATTACTGTTGCACTCTGGTACGTTTTGACATCAGGAATTGGGAGGCCTTCAACTTGGTTCTTTTTCAAGTTTGTCTTGGCTATGTAGGTCCTTTAAGGTTCCATGTGGCCTGTAATCCTAGTACTCTGGGAGACTGAGGCAGGAGGATCACGATTTGAATTGCTCAGCCTGGGAAATTTAACAAGACCCTGTCTCAAAATAAAAAACAAAAAAGGGCTAGGGGTGTAATTCAGTGTGAAGGCTGTGGGTTCAATCTCTGAAAAAAAAAAAGATTCCAGGTAAATTTTAGGATCGTTTCTTCTTTTTCTGTGAAAAATGTCCTTAGAATTTTGCTAGGGATGGCACTGATTCTGTACCTTACTTTGAATAATAAAACATTCTGACAGTATGAATTCTTCCATCATGTATATAGACATCTTTCAATTTATTTGCATCTTCTTCAGTTTCTTTCATCATTGTTCTACAGTTTTTACAGTGCAAAGAGGTGACTGAATTTATTGGTAAGAGCATTATTTTTTGAAGTCACTGTAAGAGACAGAAAATTCGAAAACAAACATTAAACTGCACAGTTACAATGAAACATTAAATAGAAATCAATCAGCTGTTTTAGAGATGGATTGAAGAACTCAGTCTGCTAGTGCCAAAGAGGCTGTAAAATAATACCAAGGTGAAGACGAAAAGAATTGATTCCCTGGAGAGAAATGGCTGACTGGGGGCAGCGTCCTGGTCCTTAGTGATCTCTGATGTTACTGGGTGGCTGGAGGTACATGGAGAGGTCACCCAAGCAGTGCCGGGATGTCCCTGCACCTTGGAGGTGGTACGCTCGTGTCTCACAGGTGGCTCAAGTTGGCCACATTTAGTTTCGCGATCTTCCTCTGGGATGGTGCTTGTCCTAGTTCTCCTGAGTAAATGCTGCTTCTGTCTCCTGGGGCCGCGGCAGGGTCTGGACCTCCCCGTGTGCTCGGGGCACCGTCAGTCTCATTGTCCTTCCGCAGTGTGCCTTTCCTCCGCCGCCTTCCCACGTCCTCCTCCAGGGCCACCGTGTTAGTCCCGGCCATCAGTGTTTGTGTCCGGACTTCTGCTGTGACCTCCTGTGGGGGTTCTGCACTGGGGTGGAGGAAAGTCCCCCCAAATCTAAACTACATCCCTGTGGCTCAGTGGAGACATTAGCAAGTGTCAGGGGTTGCTGTCATATGCTGACAGGAAGTAGCGGACAGGTGACAGGTGACGCCAGACTTCAGGATGTCCAAGTCACGGGGACTTGGGAAGCCCTGATCCGTCCACAGCTGTGCTCACGGAGTGGGAATTCTGGGATGGGACCTGTGTCAGTGCGCTCAGGCTGCTGTGACAAAGTACTGCACACCGGGTGGCTTCAACAACCCAAGTTTGTTTTCTCTGGGTCCTGGAGCCCAGAAGTCCAAGGTCAAGGTGTGCTTGGTGTCCTCTGAAGCTGCTTCTCCTGACTTGTCTTTCTCCTGTTTGTTCCTGGAGTCTTCCCTCATGGCCCGCTGTGTCCTGCCTTACCTCTTCTTACGAGGACTCCAGTCACGCTGGAGTTAGAACTCACGCGGTAGTGACCCCATTCTCATCTCCAAATCTGGTCCCATGCAGACAGTCTGAGAATTAGGACTTCAGTGTACAGATGTGGGGGGACACGTCTCAGCCCGTAGCAGGACTGAAGCGCTAGGGTTATTCCAGTGCGCGGCCCAGAGCCCTGAGGCCCATGAGCGCCTGGCTGCCCCAGACCCACTGGGACAGTGGGACGGACTGAACAGACCCGGCACAGACGCTGCAGCGCGGTGCCTCTGCACGTCTGATTCGGTCAGCGCAGGGTGCAGTTTGCAGTCTCCCAGGTGACTTCAGGGTGTGGCCGGGTTGGAACATCACCGCCTTCAAGTTTGTTTCTTAATTGTGTACGGTACATGAAAACACATTTCCTTTCTCCAAATTTTCATCTTTGAAAATTCTTGAGAAATACAAGTTATTTTTCTGAAACAAGTCTATCAAATGATACAGTGTCTAAGTCTAGAAAGCAAGTTAAAATTTCTAAGGTGTCAGGCATGGCTTTTGTGATAGGATTGTGCATACAGTTTGCAGTTTTTTTCTGCTGAATTGGAACCAGTCAAAGGAACTAGGGCATGTCACGCAGAAAGCAAGTGACGTGCGGCGGCTGGCACGTTCGTGGTTAAGGTGGCTAACACGTCGCGAAGCTTGGCGAGGAGAGTTCTTGATTAAAGGAATGAGGGTTTTCAGCTTTCAGGAGGAGGCTCGGCTTTCTTCCAGGCGATACCACAGTGTGATAGGAGCTCCTCGATTCGGCCAGGCCGCTCTCTGGGTTTTGAGGTTAAGCCACTTACTTGGCGTTTTTCATTCAGGCTGCGGAACAGCTGGCCGCGTCCCGAACGCCACACGGTGGTGGATGACGTCGTCAAGTGTGGGTCTTTGGAAGCAGTTTAAATCGATTTGGGTGTGTTTCTTCTCTCCCGGTGTAGGAGAGGGCTGTGCTTGGGTGAGGAGACGGTATTACTGTTTCAGTGACAATCGTTGCTGCCACACGGTATCCAACAGACGCGCCATCTTTCCCATTGTGCCTTGATAGTATTTTCAGTTTTATTTTTTTGAAAGTTATTTTTAAATACTGTGATTTCTACTTTGACTGAATCTGGTAGCCTTACTCAAGGGATTTAAAAGCAGTGTTTGAGATCAGACAAGCACCATCTCACTCAGGTGTTGAGTCAACAATTCCAGGAGAGGAGTTGATTTCTATTTGTCCTTTGTTGGTTTCTGGGCAGAGATATGCTGATGTGGGCTTTTAACTTTTAAAAAAACCTATCATTACCTCTCTGCAGTGAGTAATCACTTCTTAAAGTTGTGAGATATACGTGTCTTGTTGAAAATGCTACAAGAATTCCAAGGGCTGAGATTAAACTAGACTGAAATATTTCACTGTTTGGAGGCTGTATTTACAAAACACTTAAGAAAGCAGCCCTAGAAGTCCACTAGTAAAGCACTTGGTGAGCAAAACCAAAGTACCTGCTTCATTTTTAATCAAGGTAAAGATTGAGCTGAGACACAAGTACCCAGGAGAACTGCGGTAATGATTTTATCAACGAATGGGGCTACTTTTGTTTGAAAATTGAATGAGTAAAAAAGATTGGGAGTTGGGTGTGGTGCTGCAGGTCTGTAATCCCAACACTCGAGGAAGAGGCTGAGGCAGAAGGATTGCAAATTTGAGCCTAGACTGAGCAATTTAGGGAGACACTGTCTCAAAATAAAGAGGCTGAGATGTAGTGCAGTGTGAAAGCTCTGGATTTAACCCCAGTATCACACATGAATGTGCGCACACACACACACACGCACGTTTTGTGTTTTGCATTCAGTCATCTTTATCAGAAGCCAGGTGAGGTTTGGCCAGCTCCTCAGTGTTTTGTTATTGCCAGGTGCTGAGTGGGACTAGCCCTCACTATTCCACATGGTGAGACAGCCAGATAACTTCCCAGTCTGTTTTCCTTCCTGCTTCTTGGAGTCCTTTGCCTCTCGCGCCAGTGTGCAATGTCCCAGGCCTGAGGGACACCAGTGATCCAGGAATGCCCATCACCTCTCTCTTGTGTTTCCTAATCATCTTCTTTTTTTGTTGGTTCATTCCTTAGTTTTGGTGGGGAGCATCCTGTAGTAGCTTCTCGAAAAAGGATGCTTGGAAAATGAATTCTTGAGACTGTGTATCTGGGTGGATAGGTCTAATGGACTGATCACAGGGTGGTCAGACAAGTCAGGTAGATTTTTCATTGATGGTCCCTCAAAAATATCACTTTATGTATATTTTTACTCTTGGATAGTTTAGTTTTCACCAGAGAAGAATCCTTCTTCGGCCAGGGAGATGTATCTGGAATACTGATGTGCGGGGCTAAAGGGGCTTTGCGGAGTCTCTGTCTTTAGCACTAAAGTTTTCCCTCACCCTCCCTGTGCTTGCTGGGCCTGAGATTCTGGAGAATGAGCCTCAGGTTTCCAGTGGGTAATGCAGGTGAGGACTTGGAGAAGGTATGTTGGTAAATGGTCCATAGTCAGCTCTCTGACAGAAACAGAAAACAACATTCAGATTTGTAGTACGTGCCAATTTCCGGAGTGTAAACACTCCCACTGTGGTTGATCTCGAGCTACCAATGTGTGCTCACAGCAGAGCTGGAAATGGCTGTTGATGGTGAGCAGTCGCAGCCCCAGGACCAGCCAGCGCGGAGCAGTGAATGTGAGTCCGAGATGCCTTTGCCCAAACCCTGCCCTGACCTTTGTTCTCTGGAGTTCCCAGCACTGCCATTTCCGGGGCAAATTAGCTTGCTTCTGTAGGCACAGGTTAGCTTTTCTCCTGTCTGCTGAAATGTTTCCTTAATCTGCTCCCCACTTCCAAATGTTAGATTGCAATCATTTCTTTGTTTCATTGAAGTTGGAGTTTGTGTGTTTGTTGTGAAGTTGGAGTTTGTGTGTTTGTTGTGAGTCATCTTTGAGATTATGGAATTTTGAGGGAAGAAAGGAGCACAGATATCTTTCCTTTGCCATCATAAAACTGAAAGTTCTTCTAAACAAAAACCAGAACTAGGAAATGGCTTCTTTTATTGTTAACAATCTTTTCCATTATTTTGTCTGAACCTTTAAAATCTAATTTGGAGCATGAGATCTTGAGAAGTAATGTTTGCTTTGTTGTGTAGACTGAATTATTTCGGGTCACTTTGCAGTTCACAGACTTCAGGCTGGGACTGCCTGGAAATCACAGCCGCTCACGGTGGGATCATTTGGAGGAGACGCTGCTCCGGGTGCCTTGTGCTGGAGCCTCACAGGTCTTTATGGGGTTTGTAGGCGGAGGCCCTGAGTTCCCAGGAAGGTGTCCTGTTAGGGAGGTGGGCAAGGGCGGAGGTGGTGGAGAGATGATTAAACTTTCAGTTTAGAAACAGAATTAGACACACTGAGGTGCGCACCTTGGAGGTTTTGAGAGCAGGTGACTGGCACTTTTTCTCCATTGTCTGCTGTGTCTTTGCGATAGGGTGAAGCGGGCCAGGCTTGGGGGGGTCTGCGTGCCTCAGTCCCAGAGTGTGACTGCCTGTCGCTGGCCACGGACCTCGGGCAAGCGCTGCGGCATTCTTGTGTGCAGAACCAAGGTGGGAGCAGAAACTTCTCGCAGGCTTGCGCGGGGGATTTCAAGTGCTTACAGAGTGTGAAGCACAAGAAACAGCAAAGCGTCAATATATTATTGTGCTTCGAGAGTTGTTACCATTGTTACTGTTTTGACACTGAGGATAACCAAGTGGGTATTCGTTAACGCTCAACTACCCATTACAATTTATGCTACATACATTTAAGATGCCCATACATTTTATTGAATTTGTTGCTGTGGGTGAGCCCCAGCTAGACTGTAGCTTCATCATCCTTCTGATAACTTAACAGACGTCAGAATGTGTCACCCAGTCTTACTATGCTAATTGGTGAGGTCACACTTTCCAGATGGACTTATCATTTAGGAAAAAATAAAACTCACAAGGTCAGCCTTCTTCATCCAAATGAACTCTAGGTGGGTCAAGGCCTTCAGCAGAACAAAAAGCCATAAAAGCACTGACAGGAGGTGTGGTGAAGATTTACACACATTTGGAATAGAGGCTTTTCTCTTTATCAGCACATACGCAAATCGGAACTCCTAAGGGGATAGACTGATCCATGTGACTAAATAAAATTTGAACGTCTGACTGAGGGGTAATCACCAAAACAAAATCAAGAGTGAAACACAAACTGGGAAGAATAATGCCAACACATATGACAGAGGGAAGTGATTAGCAGTCAGTCGCAGGCTGACGAGCAGCTTGAAAGGAAACTGCAGTGGCAGCCCTTCACCGAAAATGGTGAGTAGTGATAAGTGGAGGTCCTTGTTAGACCCGAAAGGGATTGAAATAAATCAGCAGCGTCTGTCATTTATCAGCAGGGATGAGAGTGGGGAGACACGATAAGCCCCTCACCAGAGTCCCAGGCATGGGAAACTCCTTGGGCTTGGGATTACCATTTTCTTTATTAGTGTCAGTACGTGTTTGCACCACATCATATTTACGGTCCCCACGTGGGCTTGGTGCATGTGCATAACACATCTTAATTTCCTTTTTCGCCCCCCACCCCTGCCCTCTATCTCTTGGTCCCCTTCCCATTCGAGAAGATCTATCGCCCTACTTCCTATTATCTAGCTTTTATTTTGCTCTTTGTACTTCAAGTTTCTGAATAAGAGAAACCGTGGGCAGCTCAGCCTGTGTGTCTGACGGTTTTCACTTGACACAGTGTGGCCTCTGCCTGGGGTGCCCATTGCCCTCCGTTACCTGCTCTCAAGTTGCTCTCTTGAGTGCAGCTCCCCTGCTGATTCCTGTCCCCTGTCCCTCAGCCGCTCACCTGTGCCCTCCCGAGACCCTCTGCGCATGAGACACTGGTGGCCTTCGCTGCGTGTTCATCTTGGGAGCAGCCTCCCTTCGGAAAGAGTCGCAGTCGGCTGAGTTCCGATACTGCTTTCTGGGACGCTCTACTGTAGATTCCGTGCAGGTCTCCAGAGGAAAACGAAACCCCAAGCCAACCCCTAGGGCTTCAGGAGGAGAGAGGGCTGGATTGGTTTCTGGTTCGTTTGTTCGATACATGTTTCTTGAGTGCTTACTGTGCGTCAGACACTCTTCTAAGTGCTGGGCATGGTGTCGGGATAGAGTGGTGAGGGTGAACACGGGATCTCATAGAGCATGTGTGGTAGGAGGGTGGGGAAAGGTAACTGAAAAATGCAAGTATCAGATGAGCGCCATGAGGAAGATAAAGAGCAAAGGAGTGGAGGTGCTCAGATAACTATATACACGTACTTTCATATATGCATGTAAAATAGTTAATCTCAAAGTTTTGTTTTAAATATTAAAAAAATTGGTATTAGTACCTGTTTATAGTACATAATGATTGCATTCATTTTGGGGCATTGGTGCATGACACATTGTGTCTCAAATTCTAGTGCCCGTCAGAGCTATGTGGAGGGCTCTTTAGCCGGAGCACGAGGCCCTGTCCGCATTTGCAGTTCAGCTAGGGCTGCTGCGAGGATGGGAAAGGAGTTTTCCAGTGCTGCTCTGGAGGTCACGTCGTGGGAGGCTGCTGGACCTCCCAAGAGGCAACGGCTGGGCTGAGTCCTGAGTGGTCAGACAGAGCCGGCATGTGAGGATGAGAGGTAGGGGCGTGGGGAACAGGAGGAGAGCTCTCCAGGCCAAGCTGTTTGTAGGCTGAGAAAGCAGAGACTTGTGACTGCAGAGGGAGATGGAGGGCTGGCCGTGTGCTCTACCTCTCCGAGTGGTGTGCTTGACAAATTGTATTTGACCCAGCTATTCCCCTTCTAGGTTTCTTCCCCAAAGAGTTAAAGACATCATATTATAGTGATCCATACTCACCCACTTTTATAGTAGCACAACTCATGATAGCTAAGTCTTGGAAGCAGCCTATATATCTATCAACAAATGAATGAGTAAAGAAAATGTGTTATTTACATACAATGGAGTATTACTCTGCCATTAGGAAAGATAAACTTGAGTCATTTGTAGGAAAGTAGACGCACCTTTGAGACCACAATGCTAAGAGAAATAAATCAGACACAGAAGCTTAAGTATTGCATGGTTTCTCTTATGAGAAACTCAAAATATGTATTAAAGAGCAAAATAAAAGATAGAAACAGGGAGATCTTTTACAAATGGGAGGGGACCAAGAGATGGAGGGGAGGGGGAAAGGAAGGGGATGTAAAAAGAATTAAGATGTGTTATGTACATGTACCAACTTCCTGTGATCAATGTGATCATTACACACAAATACAAATAAAAATTGATCAGTTTTAAAAATTGATCAGTTAGGAAAAAAAAAAAAACCCAAAACACCAAAGCAGCACCCAATCCACCTCTAGAGAGTCTGGCTGAATTGGTCCGGGTGGCAGTTGGGGATTCCTAAAAGCTCCTTGGAGATTCTACCTGGCACCCACGCCTACAAGCCATGGAAAATTAATTTTATTTCAAGTCCGTGAGAAGCCTTGGGAGAGCCGTGAGCAATTGAAGGCATAATTGAGGTTAGTCCCTGCCTGCTGGTTGTGGAATGGATTTTGTAAGGAATTAAAAATTAACAAAGAGACCATTTAGAAAATGTCTTAATTGTCCAGGTTAAAGTGCCATTGGCTCGTTTTGGGGCCAGTGATGGGGCGGTTAGGATCGGAACCCAGGATGCTGGATGGGATCCTGGAGGTGGGACAGAAGGTGCTCGCTGACGGAATGGATCCGACAAGAGAGAGCAGATGCAGGGACGACTCCGAGTGTCTCGCAACCAGGCCAAAGGTGACCATCAACTGGAAACACCTGTGTGGAGCCTGGTTCGTGGAAGACTGACGGGCTTTGTTTAAAATGCCTTAACTGGAAGATGCCTTTTAGGAACACTTGGGAAGCAGGTTGTTCAAGGAGAGGAGCTGGGATTGAGGGTGGACAGACATCGGTCCCTTGCCAGGCCCATTGGATAGCTGGAGAGGGCAGGATTGTTTCTCCTGTGGGGTCGTATCCATTTTGGAGTAACATGTGGCTTTCTAAATTGGCGAATGGTCAGGGCAGGAGCTTTCTGGAGATTTGAATGTGCCCGCTTAAGCTGGGGCACATGGTCGGCACTCAGTGTATCTTTGTTGAATGATTGGGCATCACTGGGATGCAAAGGTACAGAGGACATCAGATGTCCGGAGATTAAAGACTGTGTCTTAGGTTAGCGAAAAGGCCTTAACTAGTGAGCTGGGTCTGCAGAAGCCAAAGGAGCAGAGGGGTTTGAGTGTAACCATTATCCAGGGCAAAGGGGCAGTAAGTAGGATCCAAGACTCCTCTAGTTTTCCGGGTCACTGTCCTCAGTTCCCATTTATTCCTTCTCACGAACGGGTGCAACCCGTTCTGATTTCAGCAGAATCAGACTGGGTTTGGAACCCGACTTCACAGGGAGGCTTCTTCCTTTCCTATGTGTCGGGGCCTCCAGGCCACAGAGAGGGCAGCTCAGAGTTCTTGGCCAAGAGCTCCTTTAAGACCGCCTGGTGTCGTGCGAAATATCCTAGCTGCTTTATCTGAGATTGCAGGATGATAAACACCTGGTGACAAGTGCCTTTCCTCGTGAACAAAAAGTCACAGTTTGTTTCAAAAATAAAAATTCATTTCCACAACTAGAGAGAGAGCAAGCTGCTGAGAATTGTGTCCAAACTGTGTTCTGATGCCCAGAATCGAGGTGCGGTTCCCCCCATCCGACCACACTGTCCGGAGATTATGGAGGAGGAGACACCTACATCCATTTCTCCTCGTTGGCCCAGTCAGGGACCAGTGATCCCACTTCATCTTGTCTACCGGGGTAAGAAGCTAAATCCCTGGTGAAGGGAGGAAAGCTGTATTTGTGAAAACACCTGGAGAATTCGCCTGGGGTCCAAAGGGTAGCCAGAAGACAGGTTGGAGGCTGGGCCCAGGGTGACAGAGGAGCATAGCTGATTGGCAGCCAGACCCAAGGAAGGGAACTGTCTGTCCTCTGAGGCTGTGAAGAGAGTCAAGAGGAGGGGACGGACACCGTCCCGTACGGCTGGTGAAGGGCCGTGGAAGTTGCCTGGTGAGAGGATAGCGAAGCTGAGTTAGAGGAGGGTGTTTAGTATTCAGATGGACGCGGTTTACCTTGCGGCCACGGGCGTGATGCCTTGTGTGAGGGGGATGAGTGGGGAACTCCAGGAGGCCGAGTTTCATGTCCAGCGGGACGGTGGAGAGCAGTGGCTATGGAAGCAGGGGGTGAGCTGCTGCACGCTACACACTACGTGCTACCTGCGCCCCAGGAACCCTTAGACAGGATCCTCTGGGTAGGAATGTGGCTGGAGACCCCGAATGTGGGTGGCACTGAATTGTGAAGAGATTTCTCTGGACAGAATGTAGGGGACTCCTCCGTGGCCCTTCTCTCGGTCCCTCAGCTTTCCTGGACATTTATTAACCCTGAGCCCAGGCCCCGTCTGCCTGCACCCAGCTACGCCGTTTCCTCTGTCACATCTGCCTGTAGTTTTGCCCATGGTTCCCCTTCTCTTCCTCCCTGACCGCGGGAGCCCATCCCTCAGTCCCTCAGCTGGGCTCTGCTGTGCCCGTCCAGCACCCGAACCCAGCCAGACTCTAATCACCCAGGACTGATGTTCTGGGAGATCGCTTCGTTGGCACGAGCCCAGCGGAGCATTTATGTTTCAAAGGTACATGTTACATGAATTTAAATACAAAGAATTTATGGCATATTGATTAACATTAAAAGATCAGAGGGCAAAGGCAACAAAGATTCACTATTTGCCAAATTGTAAACTCCAGAAACAGTTCCTTCAGGGTCCTTTGTGTCCTGCAAATGCGCACATTTCTGGAGGAAATCATTACAAATGCTCATAGAACAGATAATTTGAAAATATGTTAGTATTTTTACTGAGTCTGTTTTTTACTTCAGAATCTGCTAAACATAAACAGGCAGAATCTCAAGGTAGGAATGTGGTTTCTGTGTGGCTGCCGACTGTTTGGCCTCTCTAGGACTTGCTTAATATTCTGTTATACAGTAATGAAGTAGTTTCCAGTAATGAAATTGCACTGCAAAAACTTATTAGCTTATCTGAGGGCGAAATTAGAATAGCGAGAAAATAATTCTTGCCCTCGGGCTGCTGTCAGCAGGGGCAGCGCAGTTGTGAAGTCACTGAGCTGCGTCCCTCCTGCAAATGCTGTCACTTAGGCTACTCGCGGCCTTCCCGCGAGGGCCCTGGAGCTGGGAGTGGCAGAAGGAGCCGGCGGAGAGGATAGGCGGTTGCCGGCTGGGGGACTGCAACATTTACGGCCCAGGGCTACGTGTGGCGGAGCTGTAGTTTTCACACTGGGTGTAAACAGCAGAGGCGGATCCTTACAGTGTCTGCTGCCCTGGTCCGCCGAGCCCCACCCTCAGCCTTTCCTCTGGAAGCAGTGGCCACGTCTCTTGCAGTGTTTACTGCCCGTGCCTTACCCACCTTGCCCTTTCCCCGCTCCTGTCTGTTCGCTTGACCAGGGTGCAGGAGACTGGCCAGAGTGGGCACCTGCTGGACGTTGGTCCTTCCCTTGGCGTTTAAGTTGTCAGGAAAGAGTCAATTCCTTTAGAGGGCAGAGTTCATGAGGTGCGAACTTAGAAGCTCCTGGTAGCTGGGTTTGTGGCCCAGGGCGGAAGCCGGCCTGCAATGAGAGGGGAGGAGCGGGGGAGGGAACAGGCTTCCTGTGCTTGGGGGCTCAGTCCCTTAATAGGATGCTTCAGCATCTTTCTGTGCTTAAGTTCATCTAAGCTGTGTTTCTGTCACTTGACAAAACAATTCCTGATGAACGCACAGGCGCCGTGCATTGGGAAGATACCTGACTGAAGGCTGAAGGCTGTTGTCGTTGAAGTAACCCTGAGGCCTCCAGCACTTTCAGCTGGTTGGCTGTTGGACGTGAGTGAGGAACACGGACTTGAGCAAGCCCATAGATCGACTGAGCGATCGTTGTCTTCTGTGCAGTATCCAGGAGTCCACAAACCCAGCCTGGAAACCTAGAGCCTGCCTGCTGGTCCTTCTCGGTTAGTCAGGACCGTTGTCCACCTCCTTCTCCCTGTGGGTTGCATATTCCTAATTAACTTGTGAGGACAGATGGGGACCTGTCACTGTGTCC
Source organism: Hystrix cristata (assembly GCA_004026905.1). Classification (NCBI taxonomy): domain Eukaryota; kingdom Metazoa; phylum Chordata; class Mammalia; order Rodentia; family Hystricidae; genus Hystrix; species Hystrix cristata. Next base: position 45,110 of record PVJO010008310.1, on the reverse strand, counting down.
TCTGCTGAGATGCAGGTCCTTCCCCAAACCCGAGTCAGGACAGCCCAGTGGTGAAGGTAGGCCCTCATCATCCTTCCAGGTAGCCATGGCCTCTCGTCTCTGCGAGGGTGCCTGCTGCTAGTTCAGGAAATCCAGTAACGCCCTCTGCATGGTTAACTTTATACCTGTCTTCAACCTTCCCGGCCCCTGCCCAGGACTCTGCTGGCGATCAGCTAAAGAGTTTGGTAAGCTCGAAACTCTTCAACTGTGGTTTATTCTGTCGCTCCTTTCAGGTAGTACTTACCTTTGCATTCATGGGAGTGAGTTAGTTGAGGATTTAAAATGCAGAGTTAGAAAAAGAGGGAACCAGGTTTTGTGGAAGCGACATCTAAGTACCAGCAGGAGAAACCATCACCTTTCTTGATCTTGGGTCCTTTGCTGAGTGGGAAGTGGCCCCTGGGGCACACACAGCTGGTCGGTGGTATTTTACCTCATCTGGACGCTGTGGCGTGGCTCCCACACTGAGACGCTTGTGTAGACAGACAATGTCTTCATGTCGTAAAGCGCAGGGTCCGGGTGCGAACAGCTGCCTGTTCTGGACCTTCCTGGTGCTTCCCCACCTCAGTCCAGCCTCAGAGCAGTGGTTGGAGGTGGGTGGTGTTATTGAGCAGCTTGGTTTGGGCTGTGTGACCAGCGAGGGACGTAAAAAGTGTGATCGAAAAATAGAGGATGTTTAAGTTAAAAAAACTACTAAGAAATGTAAAAGACACGTTGCCATGAATCTCCCTCAAAAATCCCCTCTCACTTCAAACACACTTACCCATCGTCCTTGCCGCTTTCTGAAGCAGCCCTGGTGTCCTCTTTCCTGAGAGTCTTTAGTTGCTCTGCTGTGGTTGCCTCCATGTCCTGAATTGATGCAGAATATTCACCTCTCATGGTCATTTTGATCTGAGAAGAGCCGAATCACGTGGTGTCCGATCTGGTGAATAAGGTGGATGAAAACACATTGCGATGTCTTTACGAGCTGCCTTTCCAGGGTTGGCACCCGGCAGCACACCCACTGTGTTTCTGATCGCACCTCATAAGGATGCTCATGGGTGAGGGCTTCCAGAGTGCTGCAGGAAGCCATGAGAGCTGTGGGACAAGTTTGAAACGAGAGGGAGGATTTTGAGGAGGGTGAATGGCAACGTGTCTTGTACTGTAGTAAATTTTTAAAAATGCAGACACTCACCACACTGTAACTCAGGCTTGCTGATTCTGCACCCTCTTTTGTCTGCTGTGCAATCTCTGAAGTGTGGTTTTCTGTACCCTTCCGTTAAGCCTGAGGCGTCACCAGGGCTGCTTCCTCCGACCTGGAAGCCTTCAGCCTGTGAGTTACTCCTCACCTGCCTTCAGGTAGGGAGTGGGCAGTGGTTGCCACAGTAACCCTGAGATAACAGGAAGCCACCTGCTTTCACTATGAATCGCAATTCAGCCGCAGAAGGGTCTTGACATCAACCAAGAAGCCTATGTGATGACATGAAGACTGAATTCGAGTTGTTTGTCTGCCCTTTGATCCGAGGTTAACTCCTGGGGCCACTGGAATTATTACAGGTGAGCTTCTGGAGGTCGAGCTTGGAGGTCCCTTAATAATTTGCTGCGATTCTGATCCCTGGTGATTCGGATCTGAATGTTCTTAATAGACCAGAATCTTACTCTTTGCGTATATTGACGTGTCGGACCCCGCCCTCCTTGTCCTGGGGGTGCATCACAGGACTCCAGAAGATGCCTAGACCTGCCAGTCATCAGAATTGAAACCTACTGCTGTGACGCTGAGATGGCTCCTGAGTTTTAAATGTTTTCGTGCCTTGACGGCGACCCCCCCTCCAGGGCTGGGCCAGCGCGCTCTTGTTTGAGCTCACGCGAGACCATGAGGATGGCAGAAGAAGGAACCTTCAGCTGGTGGTGGCAGGTGCCGTCGCCACACCAGCCGTAGGACTGCAGTCCTCTTTTCCTTGGTCTTACATGCAGTGACTGTGTGAAACGATCTTCGGGTTTCATGTCAACTTAAAGGCTGAGACTCTAGTGCCAGATAGTTGGAGGTTATTTTCTAGGGTTGCGTTGTAAAACCTTCTGGAAATAGAGAAGACCACGTGTTATGTTGTTGGCTGTCCCAGGTAGGGGTGGAAGGCAGGAAGGCCCGCAGCAGCTCAGCTCGGTTTGTCAGATGCTTACCTCATTTCCTTCCAAGGCTGAGGAGATTTTATCTCCGTCGAGTCTCAGCCTTTGTGGTTTCTTTCATGTGCAGTTGGCGTAGTGGGTAGTGAGAGCCCGGCAGTGACTTACGATATGGGGCGGCCCCTCACATGCGTGTGCATTTCAGAGGCGCTTTGCTCGGGAGGTGCTTTGTCCATGCAGCCACAGACTTCCACAAAGTTCATGTTTCAGCTTGTTCATGGCAGGCACTGTTTTTGGCATTCTCGGATGTACACTATCTCTAACGACCTTTGGTCATCCTATACTTAGTGCTTATGGAAGATCCTTTGACAGAACCCAGGAACCCATGCGTGATAATGGTGGAAAACATTTAAGAAATGTTTTGAGTCCAGTGTGTGGAAATTTATGGGAATGGTATGTGGGGACATATCATGTTGGCATTTGGAATATTTTCTAATGGCAGTGGGCATGATGTGTATTCATTTTCTAGGTAGCATAAATGCCAGTTTGTACCAGAACATTCCACATTTTAGGACCAGGTGTCACTTCATTAGTCTGTTCGTTCCCATTCCTACAAGCATTACCTAACTTAGGCATTTATTGTTACTCTCTGGATTGTTGTAGGAGTCTCCTAACTTTGCTCCTGGCTCTTAGTCTCATAAATACAGTTTTGCAGACACTCAGCAGAAACCTTTGACCAGTGGCTAACAGGCAGAGCGCAGGCATGACGGGAGCTTGGTAGTGAGGGTCCTGCTGCTGTAGTGCGACTCCACCCTTGCTCCCTGCAACTCTCCAGCTAGGACTCTAAGTCCTGGTTGATTTGCCTGCTCAATTTCCTTGGACACTCTCTGCCTTTCCCTTCACAGGATTTGCTTTGAACGTTGTTTATGTATTACCCTCCTTCCATCTAATCTCTTGCCTCCATTCATCCTTTCCAGTTCATTTGTAGTAGTAACCTTTCTTTCAGCTCTTCTCAGATCCTGAAACTTGCTGAAAGCATTGTAACAGTTTTTGTGTTGCTGTTGCTTGTATACATGTTCTCTTCATGTTATATCCTTTTACTAGATTACAACTTGTGGGGCAGGGCTGTGTCTTTTTAGTTTGTTTTTCTCCCTTGAACAATGAGTCACACAGGATTGACTTTTATCATCATTCATGGGATGGGCCAGTGGGTGAAGGTTTTGGTGAGACCCCTTCTCTGGTAGCTTCTCTGTTCTTGCTTCTTTCTTGGATCTAGAAATCTGTCACTAATCTGAAGTTGGTGAGTTTTGTGAGATACTGGGATGTGTAGATGTGTTAGTCTTCCCTTAGCTGTTGGGTTATAACCTGGTACGCTAGTCGTGGATCTAGTTCTTAGGTTGTGGACTCCCTCACATGTTCCCAGCTCCTGTCTTCTATAGGGAGCAGCCACTCCGCTCCCAAACACCCCTCTGCACAGTTGGGGTGGATCCTCTCGCAGAGCTCCTATGTCGCTGCAAGCTCTAAATGGACGAATTCTATGTTTTATGCCAAAAGGCTTGTTTTGGCCATGTCCTTGTTTTCCTGGGCATATTTCCTGTGTCCGAAGTCAGATTCTGTGATAATTGTTGGTCTCTGTTATGCTTATTTTCACCTTCGGTTCTTTGATCATGTCACCCGGGATCTGCAAAGTATTTCCCATGCTTTAAGTTGTCCGAATGTAGCTCTGCTCTATTTAAACACTACTTTTAACATCCTCAAGTTCAAACACAGAGCGACTTCAAGTTTATACACCTCTCTAAGTGATCAAGAAGACCACCATGTTTCTGGCGGCTCTCAAGTTTTCCTTCACTGGTCTGCTGACTTCTATATTTGTGCAGTTTGGGTCTATTATGTAGAACAACTTTGCTTAAGACTTTGATGGGTTAAAAGGTTGAAAGGTGAATGAATTATATTTTTGGGGAAGGAGAAGGACGTAAATATTTCTGTGTCCGTATTATTTCTGGCTTTCTTTTGTAACTGTTGTATATCCCTCTTTAGAGGTTCTGAGCATTTGTGAAAGACTGTTGGTTCCAAGCCATTAAGTTAGTGTGAAAATTTGAATTCAGCAAGTATTTATGTCTGAATGTATTTTGTGGAGACGTCTGAGCAAGGGACTGGAAAGCTAACGTGTAAGTAAAAGATTGCCCCGGCTCTGACGAAAGTAGAGAGCGGAGGAGGTCAGTAGGTTGCAGAAGGACCCTGCTGCGCCAGCCTCTCAGTGTCTGCTTACGCTTCAGGGTCCACTTACAGCAAGTGCTGTTGCCCGGCGGAGTCAGTAACTGTGGCCTCCGAGCTAATCAAATGTTCAGATCTCTGCAGAGACGGGCTGACTTCACGCAAATTACCAAATTACGAAGAATTTGTGTAAAGTGAAACTCACAGCAACTAACCACAGTTAACTTTGCTTTAGAAAGTATTTCCAGATCTTAAAGTGCTGTTGTGTATGTCGCACTGAATGTCTGTTAGCCTGATTCTGAAAATATGCCAGGACACCTGTGGCCGGAGCGTTTGGTGATAGTAGCCACCGTTTATTAGATTCCGATGAGCTGTAGCTGTTTGTACCCTTATCCCACTCAGTCTTTCCATATGCATGTGGGAAGTGGGAAGTCCCCTCATGGCCAGGAAGCGCTGGAGTTGGGCTGAACACCAGGCAATTTTGCTTTGGGGGTCTGTGTTCTTAACCACTAACCTACGCTGCCTCTCAAGTACTCCAGTGTTCTCAAACTTTCGCCTGCATAAAAATCATGTTGGGGCGCTGCCAGGATGTAGATGCTTAGGCCCTAATGGTGGAGAGCGGGACTCAGTAGATCCGAAGCCAGGCCCAGGAATCTGCAAACAAATGAGCATTTCTTCTCCATGACTGTAGTTCCTCAGCTACACTCCGAGGACGTTGTGCGGCACGTGGTGTCTAGGTTTGTGTAATATGAATGCTTACACGGACACACGCGCAAGGCTCCTCTCACTACTACGCAGTCTCTCTTTCAGTGCTGTGTGCGGGACTGTTCTCTGTGGGGAAGGGCTTGAGCTAAACGAGCTGTGACTTTGGTCAGATCACTGTGTCCCTCAGGATCCTCCATAGAAACAGATCTAACAGAATTAGTGCCCATGTATCTAGAGAAGATTTATTATCATCATTGGCTCCTGTGATTACAGAGCTGTGACTTCTGAAGGAGGCTGGCCTTGCTCTGTTCAGGCTTTCAAGTGATTGACTCGTGTCGCCCCCAAAGGGAGGGCAATCTGCTCTGCTTAGAGTTTGCTGGTTTAAATGCTACCATCGTCTAAAAACACTCTGAGTTCTGTCCCACTTGGTATGTTCTAAAATTTGAATTACTAGGAGTTGCTAATAAATTCTACATGGAAATCTGTACTTCAGGTTTCTTGAAAAAAACTGTGGAACTGGCAGTATTGCATGGCCCATGTAAGGCGAGTCCCCGATGCCCCCGAGGGAGTCTCTGTGTCCTTGCTGCTTCCCGCTGCGTTTATTTCTGTAAGCTTCGGAGCCCTGCCTGGCTACAGGCACGCGAGTTTCTGACTCTGGCCTCGCTAGCTACAAACATCGGTATCAGCTCCACCTCCCTGATTAAGAGTGACAGAGGCGACGCTGAGTCTTGTGTGCATGATGCCCTTCGAGGAAGAAAGTGAAGAAGACCGGAGAGAACTAGATCTGAAAGGCAGGAGAGCAGAGCAGCTCCTTGGCTCTCCCAGGCCCACCCTTGGTGTTAATGAAAAGGGTGGTTTTCTACTCCTGTCACCTTCGCTGGTGGGAAGTGATAGAAACCATGAACCAGTGTCTGTGGAGTCTCTAAGCGGTGTCACTAGATAAGAAGAGGGAGGAGCCCTGGTGTCAGCAGACTCCGCTGATGCGGGGTGGGGTCGAGTTAGTGCAGGGAGCAGTCTCAGATGGGAGCCTAACAGCTGCAGCCAGGCGGGCTCAGAGGAAGACAAGGTGCGGGGCTGCTTCCCGCTGCTCCCTGAGTGCTGGGATTCCTTCAGCCAGGACCAGCTTCCATTCCACAATGGGAAAGGGTTCTTGTAGTGGACTACTGAGGGCAGCAGCACACGGCCCCAGTGGACACGGGGACAAAGTAGCGAAGTTAGCGCCACTCTGCACCTAGATTTGAGTGGGGGCTGGGGAGAGAAAGAGGAAAGCCAGGGGCCTGTGCGTCTGGAGAGTGGAGGGAAGGAGGCTGCAGCCACAGAGAGGCTTGGAGGACCACGGCTTGCTTTCCTGGCCGGATGGTTGGACTTTTATGTCAGCATGCTATGGCTTTTCTTTTTTTCCAACAAATTTATATCAATTGCCTTTGGGGTCTTGAAAATTAATTCCGTTAGGCATTTGGTTTGCAAACATGCTCTATGTTTCTATATTTAGCATTATTATGGTTTCTCCAGAAATCATCCTTCATAAAAGCAACTCGGGAATGCTAGAGTCTCTGTCAGCTTCTTGGCAAACAGTATTCGATGATAAATTTATGCTCCACAGGACACACCACTATAGACGTATCCTGGAATATTTCCAAATTTTATTTTGGAACTTGGCATTTGGTTGCTGTTTAATAATCTCAATTGGTAATAGTTTATAATAGTCGTAAGTGCGTCAGGTTGAAATAGCTGCTGTATTCCATTTTGCCGAGAAGGGTTTGCTGTTCCCTTTCCCAGAGTGGATATTGGAATACTGATTTTTTTGTGAAAAAAGTTTTTTTTAATTTTTGATTCTTTGATTCTTGTGAATAAATTATATGAAAATTATCCAGAGGGAGAGGAGGGGGGAAGAGGGAAAAAAGAGAGAGAAAAAGAGGGAGAGAGAAGCATAGATGTGAATATCTGATGTTAGATTTCTGCTTGAGGGGTGTATGCTTTCCTCTAGGCTTTCCATCCTTAGACTATTTCCTATAGTTTTCTCTATGAATTTTGAACATATTAAGGTCATCATTAACTCTGTCCAGTTGCTTATTTTCCTTTTGAATAACTGTGTAACTTTTGTTATTTTTACTTCTTTTTTTTTACCAGAATGTTTGCAGTACATGTATTTACCTGGTTTTGGGGAATTGGTACATACATACAACATATCTTGATCATTTTGGATCCTCTATTTTTAAATCCGCTTACTACTTTGTTTATACACCCCCTTTCCTTTAAGTCTTTTTCCTCAAGAAAAAGAAATATGATACTCAGCAAAAGTTTTGTGCTTCTGATGTTGTCCTTGGAGGGATTTTAGTGAATTACTGAGGGTGGCTCTTGGAAGGTTGCGATGCGCTCCTGTTAGTTGCTGTGGACTGACTTGGCTGGAGACACAGTGCGCTCAGTTCCCAGAGCTTGCACTTAACGTCTTCCTCCTCTGCGGATAATAGGCTCTGTGTGAGAGTCAGTGGTTTTGGAAATGAAACTTTAGACCTCAGGGGTGATTGCTGATCTGCAGGGATGGGTGATAATGGTGCTTTCACTTGGAACAAAGGCTGAGCTATTTCCTGCCTCTTCAACTCAGGTAAAGGGTGGAAAGTAACAAGAAATATATTGTGTTGCAGAAAATTAAATCAGCCCAGCTTGAAGGAAGTCTGTTTCTGTTTGAAGTAGGGATTCTAATTAGAAACATGAATAATTTGTATTGAACAATAGAAGTGCTCAAACTGACCTTGGCATTTATGGGGATTTATGTGGCATAACATACAGCAAATTTTTTTCAATGAGAGACAAATGAATTATGAAGGGCACTGTGTTCTTGAAATAGCTCACAGACTGTGCACGTAACTACCTTACCTTCATTCTGGTTTGCCTTTCTTTTAAAACACACGGATGCTGAAGGCCAGCGGCACCTGCATCAGTGGGCTGTTCTGGTGTCAATGGAGAACCCGCAGTTCTCCCGAGCAGACTGGGTGTCCAAGGTCACCACACCCTTTTGGGACTTAAGAGCAGAGAACAGTGCAAATGGCTTGTCTGTGTGGCCCCTTGATTAAGCACAGGTGGGTCGGCTTACCCAGGACAATTTACAACCTCCGGGCAGCTCTGGGTCACCCCCTTGTGTGCCCACTCACTTTTCAGACCAGCCTCCAAGGAGAGGCTGAGGAGGGTCAGCCTCTGGGGCAGGACCGAACGCGGAAGTGGGTAGCTGCTCCAGCCCAGGGATGGAGGGGCAGGGGCAGAACGGAGCCTTGAGAGGACTTGTCCCTGCAGCCTTTCGGAAACGCACCCTTCTACCCTGGGGACTCTTCCATGTGATGTTAGGGCCTTGGTCGCTTTCTGCTCAGGATGGATGACGTCTTAAATTTGACAACTGGAATACAGTATCTTCTAAACTGACAGAACTGAAATAATTGGGGCACCCAAAGGTAGGAGCATTTATTACTTGGGGTGGGATGTGGTGTATCTTCAGTGACTTTCTTGTGATATAATCCATTATTTACTTTGTAGTCTAAAAAGTTGATCAGAAAAACTATCTCTCCATCATGGTCCTAAATGAAAAAGTAAGAAATCCAGAGGAAAGTTCCATCTTCTTTTTTGATTAATATCAATAAGATGTCTGTGCCTTTAAATGCTAAACTTTATAAGGCATAGGAATTTTGAATTATCTTGTTTGGAAGAGAAGCATGGAAAGAAATTATATGCTTCTTCATGTAACTCAAAGGCCCGATCCATCAAAGCTAGAAAAATTGTAGTCATTTAGGGGGACTTTTGGTTTCTGTCTAGTTCTTGTCAGACTGTTGTCCTTCACGCGCTAATCTTCTGTAACAGCTTCCCTGGTGGGGTATATCAGGCTGAGCTGCTTCCAGAGAACATAGCCATTATTGCGCTTAATTATTTTTTACTTACTATTCCAGTGACATTTTATGACCATGAGATAATTTACAAGTCTAATTTACCTATGTGGCTATTGCTTTTGTGAATTACAATATGTTTTAGAATTTCTAGGCTCTGCAGGTATTTTTTGTTTTTAATGGCCCCCCAAATCAAGGTGTCTTCTGTTATTTTCTTTACTCTTCACAAAGAAATAAGATCACATTGGATGAAACTTTATCCTTGGCATTGGTAAACCCAGGTGGTCACATAAGACCCGGAAGCTGGATAAATCCTAAGAGGCCAAACGAGAAGTCCCAGCAATGTGCTTGCTTCAGCAGCACATATATAGAAATCCCAGCCAGATCACTACAAAATGATAGTAACAAGAATAATTGTCATATTTTGGGTTCTTTCTTGGTCGCAGTCTCCTTAGGTGCATCATTTTAAGGCAACCAACTAGGAAGGTAGGAATACAGTTCAAAGTCGTCTTCTTTTTGTTGAAGGGCTTCCAGCATTCCACTGTGCTAATGTAGTTTTCCAGGATTAGCCTTTATTTCTCCATTATTGAAAATATTTTATCTTGTCAGATTGGTTTTATGAGATATAATTCAGGAAACCACACTATTTTCCTATTTAAAGCGTGCAACTTTATTCACAGAGACTTGCAATTATTACCACAGCCAATTTCAGAACAGCCTTATGACCCCGCCCCCCATCCCCATGGCCATTTATAGTCTCCTTTCTCCCCTCCATTCACCCCACCAGCATCACAGCCACTAATCTACTGTTCGTTTGTAAGGATTTGCCTACTCTTGACATTCCAGATGAAGGGAACCATATAAGTGGTCTTTTATGACTGGATTATTTCACTCAGCTAAGTGTTTTGAAGGTTTATCTATTATATAGTATATTATATAGTATGTATTGGTACTCCATTTCTTTGTTTTATGTTTATATTTTATTGTGTACTATGTCACATTTTGTTCATCCTTTTATCAACTGATGGGCATCTGGGTTGTTCTGAGGCAGTGCCAGACTATTTTGCATTAGCAGTGTGCGAGAGTTTTAGTTTCTCTAGGATGTTTCTTAGCTCGCCTTTGGAGGATAGCAGTCTTAGTGGGTGTGAAGTGGTATCTCACTGTGGTTTGTATTTTCACTTCCCTGATGACTAATGTAGGTTATCTTTCCATGTGCTTGTGGGCCATTTTTATATCTACTTTGGAGAAATATCTATTCTAATCTTTTGCCCCTCTTTAAATTAATTATTTGCTTTTATTGATTTGTAAGAGCTCTTCATGTAATCTAGAGAAAAGCCTGTTGTTCATTATAAGATTTGCGGAATTTTCTCTCCTGTCATGGATTGTCATTTCACTTTTAATGCTGACCTTTGAAACACAAGTTTTTAGTTTTAGTGAAGTCTAATGTATCTGTTTTTGTTGCATCTGTTTCTGTTGCATAATCTGAATTTATGAAGATTTACCCCTGTGTTTTCTTCTAAGAGTTTTATGGTTTTAGCTCATCTAGTATTTACATCCTTTATCTATTTTAAATAAGTTTTGTATATGGTGTGAGGTGAGAGTCCAAATTATTCTTTTGTTGTTGGTCTTTTTCTTTTTTTTTTTTTTTTGAGGCATGAGCTTGCTGTGTTGTGTACTTGGTCTTGTTCTCTTGAGCTCAAATGATCCTGCTTCAGCCTTCTGAGTAACTGGGACTCCAGGAGCACTTCACGCCCAGCTAGCTTTGTTTTTTTCCATATGGATATTTAATTGTTTCAGCACACAGCTTGGAGGTTCGAACTTTCATTTCTTCACAGAATGCTTTTCTGATTGCTTGGCCATTGAACTCCTTAAATCAGCTCATCTGCCAGCTCTGAGCTGTCATTTGACTGCCTCAACGTAAAGTGCTCTATCCCCTTTGAACTCTTTTACCTTTTCATGGGCCTGTGTATTGTCTTTCTGCAGAGCTGAGGGCAAGGAACTGCTTCTTGACCCTTTTGGACCTGCACGGTATCAGCTCTGAAAAGTCCCCCGTGTCATTGCCAAAGTTAGTGGCTGGCTGGAGAGCAACGTGTTTCCCTCAGTCCTCTCGTTCTGATGTTCTTGAAGTTCTGATGTTACCAAGTTTGCGGTACAGGAGGTAACCAAAGGCGTTGCATCTGTTTCACGGTGCTGTTCTGTATTCTATATTCTTATGCCTGATTGACAATTATGTGAGGTAAATTAAAAATCATAGTGTCTACTGCATTTTTAAAAGAAAATAACATTTACTGACATTTAAGTACAGGATTTAGTAAACAATTGCCTAATGTTTGGTCTTTTCGTGTAAGTAATTTAGGGACAAAGTTTCATTGATGAGAAATGACTGACAGAATCAGATGCCTCTTGTGTGACACAGTGGATCAGTGGAATCCTTCAAATCATTATTGCTTTTTTTGGATTATACATTAGTGACTCTGTCATTTCCAGAGTAAACAGAGAGTTGTTGACTGTCTGTTGGAAAGTTAAGGTTGTGCTTGATGAGAAGTCCAGTAGGTTGTTTTACGTATCTCGTGGGCTCCCTTTGATGGTTTATAGGACAGGGTCTGATGTAGGCCGCGTCTGGCAGATCAGTAGAGGTTTTAACGGGTGTAAGTGGTCTTTTTCTGATGTTTATGTTACTGAAGCTCCCACCTATGCAGATATGTGATGACAGGTTGACCTCTGTTTTTCATAAAGTATTTTTGGGAAGGTGACATTCATCAGTTCAACATTCCTGGAGACTTTAACAATTTCACACCTCTGTGATACATAAAATACTTCCACATCTAGCCAGCCCTTCTCCAAAAGTCCAGTGAAGCCTATAAGAGGAAAGGAAAAGTGTTCTCGACAAAACAGTCCCTCAGGACCGACACAAGATGCTGCCTAGGAAGTTGAAAGTGGTCTTGATGTGCGGTGTTTTGCAGCGTTTCTTGTTCTGCTGGAAGCTTTTGGAACACGGTCAGTGTGTGAGTCTCCTGACAGATCTCCACCTACCCCTCTTCTGGGACCCGAGGATGGTCTGGACGATCCGATGGCTGGGTTGGGAAAAGCTGTTTTGTAAACTGGGAGCGGTTTGAAAGACCAGTTTACAGAGAGTTCCCTTCAAAGGGCATGTGTGAGTCTAGTATATACTGTAGTATGTATTTTTATAGGGTGCATGGTAGTTTGTACTCTGTAACAGGGATGAGGTGTCTATACGTGTGAGTCTAGTATATACTGTAGTATGTATTTTTATAGGGTGCATGGTAGTTTGTACTCTGTAATAGGGATGAGGTGTCTGGTTTCAAAGACTGACCTCTGGTTAATCAGGTGGGATCACCCTCCAGACAAGTCAGATAGTTTCAGGAAGTACTAGGCTGCTTACGGATACTTTGCCTTAGATGCAGGAAGTGGCTTTGCTCTCCCCTGGACTTCCTCAGCCTTTCATCTGTGCCTTGCTGAGGGCTTTTATCATTCCCCCCTGACCCATGCTGGAGCCCTAGCTCTCTACCTTGTTACCCCTCTTTGTGCTTTTCACATTGCTGGGCTCATGATGTTTGCTTAATATTTATGGTAATCACTGATGTTGTACAGCAATTATTTGCCACTCTCAGCTCTCTGAGCAGTGATAAGATTGCATTTCCCACTTGTTTTTGGCTCATGACTTGCTTAGGCCAACAAAATGTGCGCAGAGTGATGCAAATCACTTTTGAGTGGGAGCATTTAGTAGCCAGGGCTCAGCTCCCGTTTTTCCTTCCTGTGACTGTGATGCTGTATTGAAGTGGAGCCCGAGTTCCTGAAAGACCATGGCAGTCAGAGCCCATTGCCAGTCTGCAGAACACTGTGTGACTTACATAAGGGACGCATTTTGACTTTGGGATTGCCTGTGCACAGCACAGCTTGCCTATTGTGACGGACATACTACACCTGCAATTTCCAGTGTGGTAGCCACCAACCACATGTGGCCCTTGAGTTCTGGAAATACATGAAACGTGCACTGGATTTTGAAGACTTACTATGACTAAGACTATATAAAAATCTCATTGATAATTTTGCATATTGATTATATGTTGAAATGGTAGTAAGTTTGATTAGACAAAATATGGCATTGATTTCATCAGCTTTTTATTTTACAAATATTACACACGGATTGCATTTACCTTATTTTTCTGTGGTACAGTGCTACACTAAACTATGAACTTACTGAAGACAGAGACTGCATTTGCTTCATCCTCTTTTCCCCAAAATGTCTAATAGTGTCTGGGATATGGGTGTTAAATAAATGTAATTTTGACTAGTAAATTGTCATGCGTCCATTCATATGTAGTTTAACATTTAAAAAATAATTCAGTGCTCAACTGAAGCTTATTTGTATTTTCATGTCTAGCAATACCTTTGTTCAGTTCTTTTACCTGAAGAATAATAACTCTTACCTCTTGTTAAACCATCAGAAAATTGAATGTTACATGTTATGTTGATGTTATATTAACATTCTAAAAATGTTACACACTGCAGAAATTCTGCCCATTAAATTCTTGCCCGGATCATCTCTTTAGTGAGGTCTGTCCTTATGGTTAGTGTTTTCTCAGTTTTGTTAAAAATAACCCAATGCCTCTGTTTGTTGAGTCAGATCTGTGCCTTTATCTATCTTCCAGATTTACCACTTACGTTGTGTATTAATTTATCTTGCCCTTTGTATGAGGCTTGGTGCTTCAAATCCACAGGACACCAAGAAACAGAAATGAGTTACCATGATCCCCACGTGCACCTGAGTGCGGGGCGGTGCCTGTGTGGAAGCCACGCTCTCTGTTCCTAGATGCGGGAGGCAGTAGAATAGGTGGTGAAAGGAGCCCCGAAGAGGAACAACAGTCTTTACCGAGTAACAGTGGGGAATCAGGAAGTACTGTGTCTGCTGGAACACACCTTCAGCTCTTGGTCTATCCCAGCGTTTGGCGTAGGAGTGAGTGAGCCCAGAGGGAGCCTAGAAGGATGCAGCCAATGGGCTAAGGCGGGGAGGGAGGTGCGAGATAGATGCCCCTATCAAAACACTGTAGAATCAGCAAGGACTTGGCCACAAACCAACTTGCACACTCTTCCATTTGTACAAAATCACGTATACCTAGGTGTCTAGGAAGACAAAAGATAAGGTGGTTCCCAAGTATCAGTAATGAGCCTCTCTGGATGGTGGCTGAATTTTGCATGATTTTTACTTTTTTGGCTATACTTTTGAATTTTTTCCCCAGTGAACATTTATTATTTGTATACTCAGTAAATAATCTGACCTACCATTTTTGCATTTATGAATAACATCAGGACAAAGTTTAGGAGCCCAGCCAACTAAAAGATGTTTATGTTGTTTCCATTCTATTGAGTGCAAGTTATATTAAAGTGTCTTAGCATTATAGGTAAAGAAGAAGTAATCAGAAATACACTAAACCAACACGTCGTTTATTGGGGAATATTTTAAGTGTGCATATTTTCAGGATGGGTAGCCCCTCCCTGTGTTAGGCTATAGTTCATTTTCTACCTGACAAAGCAAAATAGCTGCTTCAGTTCATGGAAGTGTCTTGTCTGGAAGTGAAGGCTTCTTCAGAAAGAAAAAATGCTTTTGTAAAATTATAGAGGACTTGGGAACAATGCCACGTGGGCACCTGCTGAATAATGTGTTTTTGAGGCAGGCTGCCAAGTTTTGTCAAAGAAAGGCAAGTACAGGGCTTGTTTTGTAATATCTGGGAGACTTGGAACTCTAGTTTCTTGGAAAATCTTTTTAAGATAAAGTCTATATGAAGGCATTTTACACTCAAAAAAATTACATGTAGCAAGAGAAAAGGCAAAGCGAAAGGTAGTTTGTGAGATGAGAAAAGGAGGGTCCCCCTCTCTGAGAGACTGACCCTGTTGAGGTTAACGTGTCAAACAGCCTCCTAGAAGAGCCCTGTTGTGGCTGTGTCTGGATGTCCCCCCAAAGCCCGTGTGGTCATAGGTAGGAGATTTTCAGAGGTGGCTGGATCTAGAGTGTGTGATTGATTCATGGTGCCGTGCTAGGATTAAGGGTGCTGGGATTAAGGGTGGGTGATTACTAAGTCAGTCCTCTGACTGGCACCGCCCTGATCCCGGTAGCCTAGATAGAGTCTAAAAGGGGCAGGAAGAAGCTGCTAAGGCCCGTCACTTGCTTTGCTGCCTTCTGCCTGGCACAGACTGTTTCTCCTCTGCCCTGCCACCCTGCCCTGGCGCCATCCGGCTATGGACTGGAACCTCTACAGGCTGTGAGCCAAATAAACCTTTCCTCCCTTTACTTGTGGGTGTTGGGTATTTTGTCTCAGCAGTGAGAAAAGCAACTAAAATAAGCTTCCTTGTAAGGTTAAAGTTACTGAACTCGCGAGCAAATAAAAATTAGCCTTCATCACCAAATCACTTTTCTTCATCTTTAAAAATGGAAAGGGCGAGGCGTCGCACACCCGCGACATCCTGCACTGCTGGGATCTCAAAGAAGTCACTGGATTTTCTCATGTGTCTAACCTGGAGGGGTTTAGCTCCTAAGAACTGCCCGTGGTCTCGCCTAGGCTTTATATTTAAGAGCGAAACACAAGATATTTTATTATTTTTGACATACTTGTACTCTTTGATACATATTAGCAAAAAACCTTTTTTTTTAAACAAAGACCTAATTCTTGTATGCTGTAAAAAGCCATGCGGGTCACTCTGCAGCCTTATGTGCGGCCGTGACTTGTCCCCACGCCCCTCAGCTCCTCCACACCTTGAAGCCTTTGCGTGGCTGCCACAGGGCTGGGGGATTGCAGGCAGGAAGAACAGCCCCCTGCCCCGCCCAGGAGGCGGCAGAACGGGTGGGACACTGGCCTTGCCCTCTGGTCCTCTGGGAGGATCCTGCTGCGGGGACTCTGCCTGCTGGGCTGAAGTCCACTCAGGGTGAGGGCAGGTGAGTGGCAGGGGCCCTGAGAGGGTGCAGTGCAGCGGGCAGGACACAGGACACTGTGGAGGGCGGTAGAAGCTCGTTCAGCTCTCATACCGCCTCCATCTGTCCCCGCTGGCCTGCAAGCTGGAGAGTGAATCTAGCTGATGTTTGGGCAGCTTGTGGATTGCAGATGGATTCTGGTGAACTGAGACCCAACCGCCCAAAGTAGAGATACTTTAAGGCTGCCCAGTGTGTTTACCGTGCTGTAACTGAAGGCAACTCGTGGGTAGTTTATTCATTGAGTCTGTATTCATGGAGTAGCTGCTGTGTGTGGCGTCCTGGTGACCACAGAACGAACATACCAACTTGAGGTACCAGTTGAGGCTGGGACAGGTGAAAAGTGGGAGCTGGCCATGAGGGGTCTGGGGTCAGACATCCGGGGCTGGGAGAAGGACAGTGGGGGCATGAGGCCAGGTGGCTTTCTCGGGGTTTTATTGAGGCTCTTCGGCCAGAGGGTGACACAGTCTGGTTGGTTCTTTCCTTGGTTTCTATGGCTGTGAGGTGGAGAGCTGGTGGTCAAGGGTTAAGGAGTTTATAATTCCAGCATTCAGTTGAGAGATGCTGGGGGTGACCGAGGAGCGAGATGGCGCCGGACAGAGTTTAGAGTGCAGTCTGCAGGACTTTCTGAGGAATGTTTACAGGAGGATGAGAAGAAGCAGGAAGCGGGGTGTTTTAGTTATTTTTTTCTCGTTGTTGGGACAGAATATTTGACACCCAAAGTTAGGGGAAGAAAGGTTTATTAGTTCACAGTCTGTAGAGGTTTTAGTTTATAGTCTGTTGGGTCTGAGGCAGGGCGGCATGGCAGAGGCAGGGCGGCATGGCAGAGGCAGGGCGGCATGGCAGAGGCAGGGCGGCATGGGCAGCAAAGTAAAGTGAGGAATCTAAGGAATGTATGTAAATAAGTAATGTAAACAAGCAGCTAATTAGCTTCTTCTTGTGTCTTTTATCTAGGCTACCTGTCCTTAGGGCCGGTAGCACTCTCACCCTTAAGTTTAGTTTCACATCTTTGATCCCAGTAGAACCATGCCAAACCGATCAATGGATCAATTTAGTAATCACACACTCTAGATCCAGCTATCTCTTACCACATGAGGCTTTGGGGGGACATCTAGACACAAACCATAACACGGGGCTAACTTTTTTTTTTTTTTTGGCGCTGGAGATTGAACTCGGGGCCTTCCCTCTGAGCTACACCCCAGCCCTTTTATATTTTTGAGACAGGCTCTTGCTAAGTCACTAAATTGCCTCTGACTGGGCTGGAACTTGTGATCTTCCTGCCTCAGCCTCCTAGAGTGCTGGGATTTCAGGCACAAACCACTATGTGCAGCAACGCTGATTCTTATGTTTTGAGTTTGAGCTGTGCATTAAGTATTGAAGGGCAGAGATTGGAGAAGCAACTTGAACCTCAGCGGAAAGGCCAGGGTTTGTGTTTTAAATTGGGGAATCATTGGTGTGGTCCTGCTATGAATTGTGAAAAGATGAATAAAAGTATAAATCAGTCCTGTAATTTATCTTTGGCATGTGCTGCTCTCCACGGGGGAAAATCTCCTTTATGAAATGATGTGGTAATTATTACTTACCGCTTGGACTTTTCGGTGTAGTTGGTGATCAGGCAATTAGAGCAACCACGTCACTTCTCTCTGATAATCACAGCTAATTTGCAAGTACCCATTCAGGGCTGACTCGCCCATTACATGAACGAAGTACACGCTTGGAGTCTGTCACTGGCGTGCGTGGCCCCTCTGGGGGGCTGTCCACGGCCAGGGCCTGCGGCTTCATGCAGAGCTGGACTCGGCCTCTTCACGCATGTTCACTGCACACCCAGAGGAAGCTCCTGGAGCAGTGCTGGTCCCTCGCGTGCCCTCATCTCAGCTGCGCCCCTGTGGGGGGAGCTTGGGACCCGGCTGGCCCCACAGTGCGAGGCTTCCGGTCACTTAGTAACCACCCAGCAAACGCCAGGCAGGACGCCAGCTGTTTTGCATAGATTCTCTCTGAATTTTATCAAGATACCCGTAGCATAAGGAGTTTTATTTCCATCTTCGCAATGAAGAAACAGAAGTCTAAAGTCACATGGCCAGAAATGGCAGAGTCAGGACCTGGTCTAGATCTACTTGCTTCTAAATTCATCTACTGTTTTTATTCTGCCAGGCTGTTAAGCTCCCCAGATCCCTCTAGCTTATTCCCCCTGGGTATTCTCCTATCAGCCAATTCCTGTCCTTCTGGACGAATATTCAGTGGCTTACCATCTACTTCTCTCTTTTTAAAAATAGCCAAATCTTGGAAGCAGCCCATATGTCCATCAACAGATGAATGGATTAAAAAAATGTATTTATATACAGTGGAGTACTACTCTGCTGTAAAGAAGGGTAAACTTGAGACATTTGTAGGGGAATGGATACACTTTGAGACCATAGTGTTAAGTGCAATAAATCAGATACGGAAGCATAAATATTACAAGGTTTCTCTTCTATGAGAAGCCCAAAGTATAAATAAAGAGCAAAGGGAAAGATGATAATAGGAATCAGAGAGACAGACCCTTCTCACATGGGAAAGGGATCAAGAGATGGGGGGAAGGAGAGAGGAGGGAAAACAGATGAAAAAGGAATTAAGATGTGTTGTGTACATGTGCCAGCTCCACACAAGGAATGTGATCATTATGTACTGCAAACATGTACTCATGAAAAAATAAATACATGCTGAATAAAGAAAAAAATGAGTAAAATGCTGGCTGCTGGAGGCACTGGTACCCCCTTGGGGCTGCCACTCTGTCTTCGATCGGCCTGTCTGTCCACCCCGTCTGCGTCCCTGGACTCACACAGACGCCACGTTCCCAGCGTCTCCCTCGCAGTCTCCATGTACGCCTGCCACGGCCCCGTCTTGGCGTTACTTGAAGTTGTGGTCTCCGAGCCACCCGTCATTGGTGGTCACTTCTGCTTTCCTCAGCTCCCCGGTGAGGGGCAGGGCTGGCAAGTTTCTGCTTCCACTGTGGTGGCCGGCTCGTCGTTTACTCCTGGTCCTGCCCTCGGCTTCCTTTCTTCCTCACGTCCGCTCACCTCTTGCCGCTGAGAGCCTGGATGTGCGGTCCCCGCCTTGTTCCTGTGGTCTTGCTCGAGACCTTTGGCCTCTGGACCTGGATAAACTTAACTTCCGAGCCACTCTGGCTTCTCATGGGCACGGCCACAATGCAGGCCTGCCGGCGTCGGAGCTGAGTGACCCCGGGGCCCTGTGCTGTGCTCGCCGTCCTGTCCTGTGGGGGAGGGAGGGCGGCTTTCTCCCCACCGCTCTGCTCCCTGCCCCGTCCATGCGGACCTCGACCCCGAAAGCGTGGGTCTTGCTGGCCCCGTGGCCTCAGGCCCGGCTCCCCTGTCCCGTCTTACTTGCTCTGCAGATCTCTCCTGATTTTTCTGCTCTTTCGCAGGAAGGACGACAGCGAAGTCACGAACCCAGACTTTCTTAACAGCAGGGAGAATGTGGTAGCACACTTCAGCGACCGCTCGGTGTCCCACGGTCAGCAACCCCACCCGAGACCCGGGCCTTACAGCCCCGTCTCCGGCCCATTGCCGTGGCCCGGTTCGGTATCTTCAGCCCCTTCCTGGGACGGGCAGGTGCTGCAGCTCCAGGGACTCTGAGGGCCGAGATTCAGCTGAGGACCTGGCCTGGTTGGTGACACCCCCACGTCCACCCACAGTGGAGCCTTTCCATCCTCAGGACAGTCTCCTGGTAACCAGCTCCCAGCGTGTTCCCCACCAGGACCAATCTGTGGCTTTTCCAGTTCCAGTCCCCCAGCCCTTCCTGCTCCTCCTCCTCCGCCTCCTTTTTGCTGTGCATGTTTCTCTCACGTCTGCTCCCGAGCCCCTCGCCTAACTGCCGCCCGGCAGTGGGTCCCCGCCTCTCCCACCCTGCTGGAGCGGTCTTCCTGAGCCGGGGTGCCAACCAGGTTGCTTTTCTGTCCACTCTGCCTCTGGTGAGGCCCTGAGGCTCCGGTGCCTGGTGTGGCCTCAGACTGCTGACATCCAGCCGAGTCCCACAGTTTGAGCTCCATTTCTGTCACTGCGGTTCATGCACACAGCGCGTCGACCAGACTGGAGTTCTCCAGCTCTTGGTTCAGTGCTCTCTGGCTTCTCCCCTTTGGGCTTCATCCCCTTTGAAGAGGACTCCGATCTGCTCAGCTCTGCACGGGAAACCACTGCACGCTTGGAGGTCTAACTCCAGTGTTGCTTCTTTTAAAAGCTTCGTTGATCTCATTCTCAGAAAGAAATTACAGTCTTTCCTGATTTTGAAGTAAATCATCTCAGGGTCATTTCTGTATGATTATTTTTGTGGACATCACTGTTGATTACTCTGCGGCCCCAGTTTTCATATTTTCCCACTAACATTTGAACATTTCCTGAAGTACTTAATGTTTGGTTATTCTACTTGTCATTTGGACCTTTTTTTCCTTTTTTGCTGACCTCTGCTCCTCCCAAAGCTAATAGTGTCTGTTGTGTACTTAGAGGACTTCCGGCTTTGGGGTCCTCAGGGCCTGCATCATTTTCCCCGGAAGAGGCCCAAGCACTGTAACTACAATTGCTCCCCTGAGTGTGAAGTTTGATTTATATAAGGTTGTTTGTGTCATTCCAGTTTTAATACAGTGTTTAGTTAAGAAATATGGCCTAAAAGATTTAAAGACTAGGCACCAAATTCACGTTGAATTGCCCAGTTTCACTGATATGATCGTCCATATCGCAGGACTCTAGGGACTCTGCTTTACCCCCTCAGGGCTCACCCCTCCTCTGCACTCACCGCTGGCTTCACTCGGGAGCCCCACAGCTGCTCCCCGTCACCAGTTGCACCCCACTGCTCTGGCTACAGCAGAACTGGCTGCCCTGAAGCGGATCTGGAAATGCTGCTCCTCTGTTGCACACATTTTCCGATTCCCTGTCTGAGTCCAGACGTGGGACCTCCAAGTCCCTCTAGATCCGATCCCAGCTGCTTTCCCCAGGGTCCTCTCTTGCCACACTATGGCCGTGCCTCCTGTGCCCACCACGCTGAAACTTCCGTGACACCCGGAAAAACCTGCGCTCCTCTGTGCTCGAGAGGCCCTCCTCACTTCCTGTGGAGCAGTGAAGACCAGCTCAGCTGTCACCCCGCCTGTGGTGCCTTCCATGATCCGCTCAGACAGGGCTCCTTTTCTGTGTTCCCGCACCACCCTTTCATTCTCACACTGGCGTCCATGAGGTAAAGATGCTGGAGGTTCAGTGGCACGGAAGTTGGAGGTCCCGAACAGGTGGAGCTACACGGGGAAAGAAGGTGGCTGCGCGGAGGGAATGAGGAGATCACATTGGAGAGAGCCCCCGCGTTAGAGCGAACAGAAGGCCTGGGTCTCTGAGCGGATGCGGGAAAACGCAGAAAGTGTGACAGGACGGAAGAACCCCAGGTTCTGCCTAGGATGGCACAGTGGGTCATGTGGACATGGACGGGTACAGGAAGTAGAAGGAAGAAGCAGGCCCAGGGTGCAGTGATGGGCACAGAGCATGCGGAGTGGGCGTGGACAGACACAGTGGGATACATGGATGGAGGATTCCGGAGGAGCCAAGCAATCCAGTCAGACCTTCCTTTTGTGTCCATACCGTACTGTAATCTAATTATCTGCTGCTATGCCCTCCTTCTTTGAGGACGCTCATTATTCTTCTAGCCTCAGTACCTATCACATTGCTCTGCACATCAAAATTTAATTTCAAGTAAGAAAGTGAATCTAGGAGTTCTTTCTGCCAGGTCTTAATCATGGGTGAGAGAAGAATGAAGCTGATTTATTTAATAAATAATGTATTGAGGTCCTTCTATGTGGTAGGTAGTGCCCTGGACGCTGGAAACGCAGCAGTGAAAATGATGGTGGGGGAGCAATGTTCAAGTAAATAAGATAATGTCAGATAATAAAAACAATAGTAGCTAATACCATGGATTTCATCTCTGTGTTACGCCTGTTCTAGGTACTTAACCTGGATTTTGAAATTTAATCCTAAAGGACATATGGTAATAAATTGTAAGAAATGAAACAGGGCAATATGCTGGTGAGAGACTCAGGATCAGCCTTTGCTTGGATGGCCAGAGAGGGCTCCAGGTTGCAAGATGAACTGTGGAGGAGCAGCCACGAGGTCGAGCAAGTAAATTCGTCCCCCATCTCCATGGAGAGTTTGCATGGCACAAGGAAATTTAAATAATCCCCTCTCTTTCTTTTTAAATAACAATATTAAATGCACCACACCTCAATCCACTGGCAAGCAAACCAGCAGTGGTTCATTGTAAAATCTCAGGTTAAGCACACAGACATCTAGCTCTGGGTGGGTCGGGGTTGGGGATCTACACCCCACTGCTAATCACTGATGTGTGGTAAAGATCATCAGGAAAATTGACGTGAACACAAATAAGAAGTGGTCCGGATTCTAAGGTAGACTAGGCATGGAAACATGGACAAAAGAGCAAAATTGTAATGGTATAACTGCTTTATCTGCTTACCTGCCCAGACTAAATTATTTGTTTTCACTGCCTTTTTGAAAGTTGGTGCTTGTTATACAGAATCATGGGTTTCCTTGCAACATTTTCAAACGTGCACACGGTCTTTCAGTCCTACCTCACCCCCGTTACCATCCCTTTCCCTCCCTCCACCCTCCCGGATCCTAGTCCCCTTCTTCTCTAGTAGCCTGAATTCTTAATGGAAATGTGTTCAGAGGAAGAAGCCATTCTGAGCCATGCTTTACGTTTGTTTCTGCTCGTCCGTGTGGGAGGCGTGCGAGTAAACCATATTGACACAGGTTTACTTCTTTGTTAACCACTTGGCAACTATGAAGGCTAGCAGTTGGAATTTTACTTCTTATTCTTAGATGGAGTTTTGGGTAAACTGTACTGCCCGAAGGGAGAGAGGAAATATGCTGGGGACTGAAAAATCTTTTCTAGAAAGGAGCCTTCATCTTCCAGAATGAATTTACCCTCCACAAATCAGCAAAAGAAAACCATGCAGAAAGACCCTTCAAGCCGAGGCTGTGATGGGATGCGGACACACTGCAGGAGGGAAGCTTCGTGGGGTGCTCTAGTCCAGGCACCTGTGTTTGTAGAGGAGAGGCTGGGGGCCTGATCCGCAGCTGTGGCTCCAGGGGGACGGGATCCTGGGCTGCATTTCCTGACAGACTTCTCTGCTGCTCAGCACTTTACCTTTGTAATCGTACCCAAAGATTTTGATCATTTTAATTTAGAAAGAAGAGCTTGTAATATCATTTTAACTTTTTAAATACAATTATATTCTATTAAGAATCAGTGGTTAAATTGAGATGGGTAGTTTGTACTTAACCGTGGGAAAGTAAACATTTGTTAACTCAGGATATACCATAGCAAGAGTCAGTGAATACATTTATTGCCTGTGATTTTGTAAAGGGGCTGAGCTTTGACCAAAAGAACTTGCACACGTATAAAAGTCAAAAGCTGACGAGCAGTGCTCTTTAAGAGGCCTTGTATATCTTGATTTTCTGGCTTCCTGTGTTCGTCGTATTTCCTCTTCTACATTTATGCAGAATCCCAGAGAATAGGTAGGGATTTGCTGTCCTTTTAACTGTAACCTGCCTTGTGCTTTCTAAGAAATTACTCTCTTGTTCTTTTTTTATAATTTCTGTCTGTTTCATCTGGTACTAGGCCAATTCTTATCATTCCTCCTCAGTTTTTATAGTCTCAAAAGTTTGAAAATTACTGGCCATTCTGGGCAATAATCAATTATGGGAATTTGGGCATATGTAAATTTTAATCTGCCACTTTATATTTGAAGTGGAGTTTTAACATGGCTTTGGTTCCTTCTGCAATAGAAACCTGAGGTTGGATCCAAAGTCACAGCCTTGAAGAAATGAGACTGAGGGTAGCATTTCTTGGTAGATTTCCATGTTTGCATTTTTTTTGTTGTTGTTGCTGAGGATCGGACCCGGGATTTAACAAAATTTAAGCAAGCACTTTATCACTGAGCTGTCCCCGTGCCCTCAATCTTACCCGAAGATTTTGATCATTTTAATTTATAAAGAACTTGTATACATAATATGGCTGAGCTGCTGGAGAGTAGCTGGGACCCGGGGGTGTGGGTGGATGGCCGCCTGGGACGCAGCCTGCGCGTGGCCCTTTTGGGTCCTGCTCTCGTCCCGAGTGAAGTCCAAAGGGTGAGTCTCAGCAGTTGTTGACGCGAACCTTGTAAATGTCAATTTTTTTTTGCATATTAGTAGTTTTATTCATCTGACATTTAAGTTTCTATTTTTTCTTAGCTAAACATCTGTTTGCTTAATTTTCAGTAACAATTGGCTTACAAGTGAACCGTTTTCCTAAGAGAGATTTGAGTTCCTCCTTTATACCCAGCCCCTTCGGACCTCTGTTTGGGTGGAACTGGGGAGATCGCTTGCCCTGCCAAGTTCCTCAGGACACGTGAGGCCCTGGGGAGGGTTTTGAAATAGGACCGACAAACATGTGATTTGGCGTGTTTGTTAACTCGTGTAAACTTTACTGAGCATTTAGTAATAACAGGTTGTTTTGGGGAGTAAATAAGTATTTTCCACAAAAAGCATTTATTGGCACAGGACTCAGCAGATGGGAGCATGGAGTTCATGTTGTTGTTAGCACTGGCAAACCCCGAGCGAGGTGCCGGACACAAAGAGGAGGTGTGAGGACCGGAGGGATGCGAGCCTGGCCGTGGCTGGGGGATGGAGTTAGGGTTACGGCTGTTCTCCGAAGATGGAGTGTTGGCCGCTTCTGTAGTTCGGACCCGAGTCTTTGGCCAGTGTATACTCCGGGTCTGCGCCTCTGTTTGTTAATGTGATGCACCGATGCACTCAGGGTTGCAACAGTAGGAAAAAAGTGTGATGTTTTTATCTCAACACATTGTTGAACCTGTAGTTCAAGCAGCCTCTGGCCAACGGTGGACTGCACTAGGGGTTTTGACTTGACTTTATCAGTTACAACTTCCCTGTCCTGTCAAGGGAGGAGCTGTGCATTTATATTAATGATGGCAAACCTTTTAGAGCTTTCAATGATATGAACAGCCTGCTGCAGCACATGTGCTGTAGGCTCACCACCACTTGTATAGTGTTAGCAAAGCACGGATCTTGCTTTGCAGAGAACTTCGGGGATTTGTTTTTGTTAGTGCAGTGATTAGGCAGATCTGTGGAAAACGGTATTTTCCATATTTCTTGAAAATCTAAACATGTTTTAATGGCTTGTTTCAACATGTTTTACTTTCTATGCTTCAGTGGCTAGCGGCATATTACTGATTAGGACATAAAGAAACTCTTGAATACTTTTTTAATTTTACGTTTATCCCTTAGGGTAATCTGTAGCGAGAGAACTTTTGTTATCTTAAAAACATTTAGAACTAATTTGTTTTTTAGCACCATAGATGGTCATGTTCGCATGGGAACAAAACCTTCAACAGTTACTGGTGGTGGAAGGAAGTAAGTTGAGCATACATTTTAAAAATGCTTTCGTTATTAAGAAGACACATTTAAAAAAACCCACTTAAATATGCCCACCAGATCCTTTATAGAAGTAGTACCATGTTCACAATTTCTTCCTGTTGAATATTTTGGTTTGTAAATAATGGGGTTCTTTCCTTTTAATACTTGTCTCCTGGGTTGTCCATAACATAGACTTTGTTAAATTTGCAAAATATTCTTGTATTTCACATTTAAGTGTAAGAAGATGCTATTTCTACTGACGCTGTTTGTGCTAAGAGAGTGAGAAGGCCCTGTAAAACTACCAGAAAAACGATTTATCTTTCCTTTAAAAAGGCCACTGCATTGGATATGTGCTTGTTACTGCTTCACAGTTTGTAAGTGAAATTTTCTAGGCTTGAAAAGAAAAGGATAAGGAATAGACTTTAGCTCTATTTTTCCTTTTCTTTTTAAGCATGATTAATTTCAGCTAATTAAAAAATACTTTTACTATGAACATAATTTATTAAAAGTTTAATGGGTGTCGTATCTCAGAGGAACTCATGCAGTTTTGTAAACATTCAGGAGTTCGTGGGCGGCTTCGTCCTGGGCCAGTTTTTAAACCTGGAGTCAGTGGGTTAAACCACTAAGTCTTCACACCCTCACTTGTAAACTGGGAAGCCACCCAGTGAGCTCCTAGGTTGCTTCGAGCAGAAAGTGAAGCCCACCATGTAGAGCATCGCACGGTGTTTCGTTAGTTACACGTGGCGTCCGTTTTCTCCCCTCAACACTTCAATATCAGGCAACACCGGCACAGCCTGTTTCTTAGTGATGAAGCGAACAGTCCAGCCAGCGGCCTGCCTTTGTAACTAAGCTTTCGTTGCATCATCGCCTGCTGTGTGTGGCTGCTTGCAGTGCCTTGGCAGAGTAGTTGTGGCGTAGCTGCCGTGGGCCCTTTGACCTGCATTCATCACCCATCTTTTGTTCAGACAAAGCTTGGTGACCACACTGTTTTTAGAGAATTGCTTCACTGATGTTGTGAAGTGTCATAGTTTATACAAATGGGAGAACCCTTTCAGGTGAGGGCTTTAGGGGTGGACTGCAGCATCGCAGAGCTGCTCTGGGGTTAATCAGAGAAATCCAGGGATTTTCTGTGATTAGTGGTGAGAGCCCGTGACACAGTTGGGAATCACAAGTCTGAGCGCTGCAGAACGGGATTTGGACAGGACCAGGGCTTCCTGTGGTCCAGTTTCAAAGTGCGGAGGTGCTAGAGGCTGGTATCAGAACCTGCTGAGTGGCACCCTCTATCAGCTTACAGCTGGGGAGCTTATTTGGACTTTCACTACAAAGTATGGATTCAGTCATTCTCCATGGGTTTGTGAAGCATTCTAGGCCCTGGGGTAAAGTACTGTAATCAGTTTTTCTATCTACAGACCCCACTTGCAGTGGATTTTACCTGATGGTTAGAGTGGTAAAACTAGATAAGCTGTGTGTACACCACACATTGCTGAGGTTTGAAACCTCATGGTACTTAATTTGATAATTTTGATAGATTTAATATCAGAGTAATTGTTGGCCTCTATCAGAAATTCTGAGATTATTCTCTTTCGTTTTCCTAGTAAGGGGTACTCTGCATCCAAAAGTCCGTCTGCTCCTCGGCTGACTTCGGAGGAGATGGATAGTACAGTGTACTCCTGAGAACCGTTCGGTACTTTAGAGTTTACAAAGTGCTTCCATTTACACGGTTTCATTCCAAAGACGAAACTGCCTTAAAGGTTAAAGGAGCTGGAATTATCCCTATTTACAGATGCTGACGCTTCAGGTTTCAAGGAGTTAGGCTCCTTGCCTGAGGCCATGTGACTTTAAGGGTGAAAGGTACTTGAGTTTGTCCTCCAACTTCATAGCTTATGCTTTCCCTGTCTTGTCCCCTGACGCTTCCTGTCAGCCAAGTTTATGAAAAAATGGGTAAAATATGAAATCTCATTAGTTTATCAAATAAGCACCCAGAGGAAAAACCAGAGAACCTTATATTAGAAAAATAGCTATCATCTAATCAGAGGTTGCAGACTGTTGGCCCATAAGGGTTCATCTGGCTGTAGACGTGTTTGGCTGAGACTCCATAAAACTGGCCTGTAAACGGCTTCGTTAAAAAATAAAATGGAATTTTTCATTATCCAGTAACATCACAAGTAAGTCCTGGTAGGCAGCTGCTTTAGAAAAGTCTGAAGGTTGTTCAGCCACACTGGGTCTGCGTTTCTGCAGGGCGGGGCACAGGATTTAACCACGGCTGTCTCCTTTGGAGGGGACACTTGCTCTCTGGTTTCCAGCCGTCTCTGCCGTCTCCTGTTGTCTCACCAGCCAGACCCCTTCAGTCATTTCCAGTGCTCGGCAGGCTCCTGCAAGCGTTCGGGTTTGCGCCTCTCCCTCGCCTTGGAGACCGACTTTGTGAGTGAGGAAATGAGACCAGGAGCTCAGTGGTAAGGTGGTGTGGCCGCACCGAGATCTAAACTTGCTTTCCTGAAACAGGGCCCTCTCTTAAGTGGTCAGATTGTTCATCATCACCGAAGAACAGCAGAACAGTGATTAGTCAAGATGAGATGCAGGCTTTTAAATAAATGCACCATGTTTTAGTGAAGGTCAGTTATGTATCTCATGTTCATGCCGTTTGAGCCAGATTTCAAATGTTTCATAAGCAGACAAGCGTCAGATCATTTATTGTAGGTTACAGTTGAGAAAACACGGATCCCTGTGAGCGCATGAATGGTGGAGCTGAGTGGAGGGTGCAGTTGTGGAAAAACTTCAGCACTGAGCCTTCCAGCCTGGAAGCCAAAGTCAGGAAGCCTTCTGGTTAGGCAGCGGCATGCGTGGAAGAGAAACTGAGGGAAAGAGTGAGTGAAGTTGTGACTTCCGGCCAGCAGGGAGAGCAGGACGGGGGTGGGCACCGCTCTGGGAAGGGCCTGGACGCCAGGCTCGGGAATCTGCGTTTCCACGTTGGCTCGCACCTGAGCTTTAGCCCTGAGTCCGGAATCGGTTCTGTTTTCTGTCTCTGTGCACGCCTGCGAGGGTGACTTTACACCGGGGTCCTTCCGGAGTCTCACTCAGTCTCCTCGTTTTGAGCAGCGAAGTGCTATTTGAGTCAACGCACTCAGCAGCTCAGTCCGTGCTTCTTTATTTTCGGGTAGGAACGTGCTCCGCGATGGGTAAGAAGAGGAGGCACAGAAATTGTGTATGGTTTCCCTTACTGTCCCTGGAGATACGAGTTTGCAATCACAGGGTGCCTTGTATAATTTTAACAAGTCTTTAAAGTAGTGCACCGGGAATATTTATTGTGGATATCACAAGTGTGCACTTCAGGACAAAAGGAAAATAATTTTAGCCAAATATGACTGGGAATTAACAACTTCTATTACATTTTCCAGTGAGAAGAGATTCAGAAGTATTGCTGCTCTAAAAATTTAGACAAATGTGAAGCTGTGATTTGGGGGGAAATGATGACTTAAAGTTTAAGGAGAAATGGAGAGTTTTTGTAAAATTGTCTCATAGAATTTATAGCCTTCCAAGTGAGTTTATAATCCTGGAAGGGAACAGGTCTTCACCGCGGAAGGGGCGAAGGTGAGATGTGCGTGTCGCCTGGGGGTGATTCCGGGTGGGGCTGGCGTTGGAGTTGGTGGATTTGGTGATGCGGTTTGTCCTCTGTAGTGAGTGGGCACCAGCCAGTCCGGAGCACAGTAACAGTGAACAACAGCGACCCGACACCAGGCCGAGGAATGAGGAAGGCGCCCCTTGTGTCTGCCTCCCTGTGGTCCAGGCAGGCGCCCGTGTCCTCTCCTGCCCTTGGGCTGGGACGTGCAGTCTCGGCTGAACCCCGCCCCGGTTTTGGTTTCGGGGTCTGCCGCTTGCACAGGGCGGGTCACAGGTCCTCTCGGCTCCCGCGTGGCAGGAGCCGGTCACGTACACATAGTCAGTCTTCCGCTCAATCTCTCGCTGTCTCTGTCCATGTGTGTATTTCTTTGATTTGTACTGTTTCCTCTGGAGAACTTTATATAAACGAAAGGTCATAGAACAGTTTGATTGTTGTCCCTCCCTTCCGTTCTTTTAAATGTGTTCTATTCTTCTCATTCTTGCTCTTGGTTGAAATTTAGGAGCAGCCTCGTGTTCGCAGAAGTTAAATCTCTCTCTGGCCGGGGCTGTCACAGAGTGGCTGGCCAGTGGGAAGTCTTCTGCCCACTCAGCACTCAAGTCCTCGCTCCTCCCAGCCTGCCGACCTGAGCCTGCGGGCTGGGGCCTGCGATGGGTCCTAGGGGAGGCGGGAGGGATGGAGCCTTGCCCTCTCCTGGGCTCTGTAAGTCTCTCTGTCGCTGGGCATCTCCCTTCTGCAGTCTTCTGGCTCTTTCCTCATGAAGCTTTGCCCAGTCCTGGGCATTCAGTTTTTAAACTGTGGTAATCTAAGTGTATAACAAAATGTAGCATTTTGAGTATTTTAAAGTACAGTTCTGTGGTTTTCATGCTGTGCAAACTTCACTACTGTCCCTCTCTAGAACTTGCCGTCTCCCCATGCTGAGGCTTGGTACCATTGAACAATAACTCCTGTTCTTCTCTCCCCCAGTCCTGGCCACCACCATTCTGTATTCTGTCTTATGAAGTATTTATTCTAGGACTGTCCTATAACATGTATTGTACACTGTGTTTTCATGACTGACTTATCTCACACAGTGTAATGCCTGCAAGTTCAGCTGCGTTTCAGTGTTTGTCAAAATCTGCCACCTTTTTCCCTTCTTTAAAGGCTGAATAATTGTGCCTGTGCCTGTGTGCTTCTGTGCCCTGGTTCACTCTCACCTGGGGCCGTGTGCTTCTGTGCCCTGGTTCACGCTCACCTGGGGCCATGTGCTTCTGTGCCCTGGTTCACGCTCACCTGGGGCCGGGTGCTTCTGTGCCCTGGTTCACTCTCACCTGGGGCCCTGTGCTTCTGTGCCCCTGGTTCACTCTCACCTGTGCCTGTGTGCTTCTGCGCCCCTGGTTTACTCTCACCTGTGCCCGTGTGCTTCTGTGCCCCTGGTTCACTCTCACTTGGGGCTGAGCGCTGGGGTTGCTCCGAGCGAAGCAAGCGTTCTGCAACAGGCCACTTCCTGGCTCCTGAACAGGGGTCTGCGGGGGTCGGTTGAGTCACTGCTTTCTCTTTCCCTTGTTTTTCCTTTTGTGTGTGGACCCGGAAGTGGCATTGCTGGCTCATGTGGTGATTCTGTGTTTACATTTTGAGGAATTTCCATACTGTCTTCTGCAGTGGTGGCACCATTTTACATTTCTACACCAAGCTGCAGGGCTCAAGTTTCTCCACGGCCTTGTGAACGCTTGTTTTTTTCCTCTGTCTTTGTTTCCCTCCCTCCCTCCCCGCCTTCCTGTTTTCCTTTGCCCCTCCTCTTCCTCCTTCTCTTCCTCTTCCTTCTTTTGACAGTAGTCATCCTAATGAAATGCCATCGCCTTGGGTTTCCACTTGCATTTCCCTGGTGACTGCGGCAGAGTGTCTTTCCTGCACTCAGTGGCCTCGTGTAGGTCTTCTCTGGAGATGTGTCTCCTCAAGCCCTCTGTCCGTTCTCCAGTTTGGTGGTGTGTGTCTTTGTCGCTGAGCGTCGGTGCTCTCAGGGAGGACTGAGTGGCACCCTGGTGGCCCTGCGTGTGCTGCCCTCAGGGCCTGGGGAGGTCGCAGTCCTCAGAGGAGAGTGGTGGGGGGACTGTTCACAGATGTGAGGTGGGTGATGGACACCAAAGGGGGGTGGAAACACCTGGTGCAAGCAGAGCACACTGCTGCTGGGCCCCAGGGGACAGGAACTGGCCTGATAACAGCTCACCCCTCCTGCTTCTGCCTTGAGTACGGTGAGGAGAGTGGATGAAAGGCAGGATGAGGACGGCCTGGCACTGTGGTCTCGAACCTCCTTCTGGCATTGACTGTCAGTGACCCTGGACTCTGGCAGAGATGGAGACAGAGTGTACTGCAATAAGCATCCTATTATGTGTGTCACTGTGGCCCGTGTCCCCGTGAGCTTGTGCCCCTGGGAAACCATGCTGGGGGGTGGCAAGACTGCTTGCTGTTTGATGATTGAGGTCACTTTGTGTTTGAGGATGCAAGATAAACTTTTTTGGAAGCTTTTCCAATGTAGAAACACTGGCCAGTTAGAATAACTCATGATTCTCATGAAATTATCCAAGTATTACTTAAATTCAGATAGCTAAAGCCTAAATCAAGTAGATGAAAATATTTCATAATTTTGTATGGTGTGCCTAAAGGAAAGGTAAAGTTCATTCTACATACTCTTCTCTGAGTCCAGGGAAGCTCAATTGAGTATCTTTCTTGGAATAAATAATTTCATGCCTCATTGTTTATACTCCTAAATTTGTTTTAATTGTGAAGCCCTGATTTCTGGATCTGTTTTAGAATAAGCTTCGAGCCTTTTGCTCTCTCTCCTCACAAATACTTGAGATAATGAACTTCGCAAAAGAAAAGGCTCATTTCTGCTTGCAGGTTTGGAAATTCCAGTCTCTTGGGAAATCCTGCTGCTCTTGGGCCTGTGGCAGGTCAGGGCCCCCAGTTCCCTGGAAACCCCCATGACCTGAGACCTCCCTCCAAGCCCGCCTCTCACCGGCTCCCCACAGATGCTGCTCCTGGACCAAGTCTTTCCTGCACTGGCCTCTGGGAGACGTTCAGGGTCCCTGGGACAGATGTATGGCTCTTAAGCAGATGTGGTTTTTAAATTTTTTTCAATTTGGCTTGGGAACCGGGGCAGAAAGAGGATCTTGCCATCTGCATCCAGAAACAAGGGACCAAGCTGCGATTTCCTCTGACTCCTCAGAGCATGTTCCCAGTGCCCGTCCCATCACTTTCAGGCTTCCCGTGTGTTTCTTGGGATTCTGAACCTTACATTGTGTCATGCACCCATGACTTTAATAAACCACAGATGCCAGCTTGTGTCCTGTCTGGTGGAGACGTGTCGCCTTTGCTGTGTTTTCTCCTATAATGTCAGCCCCATCTGTGTCATTCATGTAGCTTCACATGCTGCCACTTCAGTTAGGGCCCACCCTGTGGTCTGCTGTCAGTCTCCTAAGAATGGACCCTCACAGCTCTGTGCCCTGTCCTGTCTTCCTCCCACACTTCCGGAGGCACCGACTGAGACAGGTGCTGCATGCCGGCATTGTGCCGGGCACTGGGAGTCTGAGCTGAAAGGCAGCACCTCCTGCCAGCACCTCCAGTGCCAGCTTTGTCCACGGCATGGGACAGGGGTGACTCTGCTGAGGCCCAGATTTGAGATCTGCGCCTTGGGTGCCTGGTGCGTAGGGACGAAGCACTTTGGGTGCGCCTGGCTGTGCCTTGTGTCTGCTCTCTGTGTCCTTTGCTGCCATTTTACACACATGGCTCCTGTGAAACGTGTGCAGGAGCCTCGTGTCCTTGTAGGAAATGGTCAACTTAGGAGTGTGGAATTGCATGCACAGGAAACGATTTGGGGAGAAACAGGCGCATTTATGGGCATTTTAGATTTGGGAACTGAACACGGTGGCAAGATTTCTGCCCGGGAGGTGCTGTGACTTGGTGTTGTGTGAGAGGCCGGGGTTGTGGAGCAGCACGGGGTTTGCACAGATGAGGAGCCCGGGGAAGGGACAGGAGCAGGGAGTGGGTGTCGTCATTCAGCAGAATGCAGGGTAAGATCAGAGGGCTGAGGAATGACCAGGGAGAGGCCAGGAAGGAGTGGCCAGAGAGGTAAGTAAAGAATTGGGAGAACGTGGTCACAGGAGCCAAGAGAGGAGAGACGTTCAAATTAATACTATTATGACTGAGGAATTAAATAAGATAAACAATGAAAAGTGTCAGCTGAATTTGGAAGCTAGAAGGCATTTGGTGACCTTGGTGAAATTGTAGGGGCAGAAGCTCCATTGGAATGGGAAAATGGTGAGTTAGAAATAGCGGGTGTGAGCTGCTTTTCAAAGGAAGCCGGAAAGAGAAAAATGAGAAAAGAATGGGATGGCAGATGAGCACTAGAGAAAGACTGAGTGGTAATTTTCTCTGTTAAACTGAGAGAAACTCTGCTTTGCCTATGACTACTGGATTTACAGCACTGAACTGATGTGGTGTGAACACCTGAGAAGCTGGTGTGTGTCGAGTGCCCTCCATGCCAGCCGTGTCCCTGCACTTTCATGTCCATCTCTCATTGAACTGCACCGCAGTCCGTTTGCGGACGAAGGAGCTGGGCTCCGCCTATTGCCACCTGCCTCACCACTGGCCACTGGCAGGGGAGATGCTCATTCTGTGGCGCTGCTCCGCCTGCAGGTCCTCAGTGCTGACTTAGCTCACAGCTGAGAAGGAGGTCTGTGGACAAAGTGTTGCCATGTAGTCTGGTCCCAGTGAGCTGAAAGTTTATGTCATGCAGAAGACATGGAGGAAACGAACATGTATCGTTCGGTGAAAAGTCCCTTCATACTCCATAATTCTACATACGTGATGTTCTGGAAGACTGGAAGGATGGGAGAGGATCAGGGTCTGTGGGTGGTGGGTGGGGGGCCACAGCAGGAAGCAGGGGAGCGGGGGAGTTTGGGCATGGTTAGGGCAGTGGAGACATTCTGGGTGCTACTCTAGGTAAGGTGGGAGGTGACACTCGGCCTCATATTTGTCAAACCCGAAGAACCATGCCACAGAGAGAGACCCATGGTGTAAACCCAGGTCTGGAGTTAATAGTGATCCGTCAATACTGGCTCATTCACAAGGACAACGCATTCATGATAACGGAAACTGGGCCACAGGAGAGAGGACCTAAGGTGCAATTTTTCTGTTAACCTAAACGCTTTAAAGAATAAAGTCTGGAAAGTTGCCTATGAGGACCAGGTGCATGCACAGCACAGTTTTCTTTTGCAGAGTTTCCTTGGTGAGCCTGCTCTTTTCAGGGTTACAAAATAAAGAAAGAAAAATAACACCCCTCCCAGAGAGAAATAATCAGCCCAACAAATCGGTAGTTACCAGAACGCAGGCTGCAGCACATCCTGTTTTTTCGACCTCTGTAATTACTAGCGAGGCAACCCGAATCGCAGGGAGGGAGGACAGGGGTTGCTTTTAAGACCCACTTAAGGCTGCTGGGGTCGCATTAGTGCGTGGGAGGAGGCTCTGTCCCTGTGTGGACAGCGGAGAGCAGATGGGAGGGGAGCAGTACAGGGGCCTCCCGTGTGGCTCTGTGCGCCCATTGGGTGCGGAGAACCATCTGCTGGGCACTGTGGCACTCCCGAGGGGAGGGTGGGGGCCAACAGGGAAAGCGGTGCTGCAGCCTGGCCCACGTGCGTGCTGTCCCCCTGGGTCACCATCACTGCCTTCTCCGGTCCTGGTGGAGGCTCAAGTCGCAGCTGAGTGGTTTCTCTTGGTCAGCCAAGGTCACCTCTGATTCCCAGAAGTGACAGGTGAGGTGGCCCTCCAGCGCCGACGTCACGTGTCATGCAAAGAGTCACCTGTGGACTGAGCTTGTTCTGGCGCAGACATTATTGAATTCACTCTTCTCAGCTGATACACGTCTTAGCATGATGCTAAGCTCCCTGCAGACTTTCTGATCTTGGGGGTGGGTGTGTGTGTGTGCGCGCGCGCGTGCTTGTGTGTGTAGGGAGGCAGGAATGCTTTCACAGGTGTCTGAGATGCTATCCTGTAAAATCGATGTTTATCACTTTCTTGTCTCTACCCCTCCAACCACTTCCTCTTGTCATAGGACCTCCTGTTCCTGCAGCAACACGGGAAGTCAGGAGTGTGGATGACGTCGGGCCAGAGGAGCCCTTCTCTCTGCTTGGTTAAGCCTGGCAGGGAAGCTGGCTGTGCAGCCCCTTGAGTGACTTTAGGAGACCCATGCCTGTGTCCCGGCCCTCCACGGTCACTAGATGCTCGCTGACCCAGTCCCTGGTGCTCGGCCTGCTGGCTTCTCTCTCCTCGCCCTCTGTCAAACAGATGACAAACTCAGCCAAAGGTGGTGAATCACCTAGGGGTTGGTGAGAAGGGCCCCAGGCCATCCCAAGCCTGTGGAGCCAGAGGAGAGACAGGCAGCCCTTCTCAGAGCGAGCAAGAGCTGTGAGGAGGGCCAGCCACTGGGAGCTGTGGTCACCTTGAGATGTGACTCGGCGGGAGAGATTGGGAAGGAATCAGTCCTGGTCTTTCTCTATGCGGGGGATCCTGCCTACTGGTGGAGCCCCAAGAGAAACCCAAGGACAAGGTCTGGGAGGAGCAGCTTCCCGGGGCCAAGCAGGGCCAGGAACACAGTGGTTTGGAGGGTGGCCAGCATGAGCTGGTTCCCCAGTCTGTGGGAAGATGTAGACTGCCAGCACTGAACATGTTGACCCAGGTAAGTTTGGGGCACATCGCTGGAGAAGAGAAAGTACATACAAATGCAGTTTGGTAGTAATAGTGATGTATGATTAGGACATTCGGCTACGTGTGAGCTGTTCCACACCTCAGTGGCTCACTCTGTCCCCTAATAGTCAGTGTCCCTTTCATGTCAAAATCGTGATAGAACAGGCTTCGGTAAGCCTCATCTGCTCTGTCAGTCACACCTGCAGGTGTAATTTATAGCCCAAGCCTCTTTAATTTGGAAACACGGATATGGGAAGAGCTATAATTTAATTATTTCAGCTGTACAGAATTTCATAGATTGGGGTATTGCGGCCCTAAGGGTACCTACAAGAAAGACACACCCGGTCTGTTCCCTTCTTCTGCCTACCTGGTGCAGGCGAGGAAAAAGGAGTGAAAACATGGGTTTTGCGTGTATAGGTGTGGCTCTGGAGACTATGTGGAACCCACACCCCTGCCCTCCCCCTGCCCTGTGTGTGAGTGTGAGTATGTAGAGAGCAAACGGATGTAGGTTCCTAAGGTAATTCAGGTGCACATTGCTAGAAGGCCCAATGAGTTGGTAATTGGATATGTTTGGAGTGAATTATTAAAAGTACGAATTGCTGTTTTCACTGTGAAATTATCCAAATGATTGTGTCGAATAACCGCTGAACTCCCAGCATTGATGAGCCTCTTATGCTGAAAGTAGATGCCCATAATGCATTCCAAATGACCTAAAAGAAAGATGGGGCCAGTGTATTAAGCACAGAGGCTGGGCTGTGCCTAGGTCAGTACCTTTGTACCACTTGTTTTGCACCCCGTGGAGCCTCCTTGGTTCAGAGAGGTCTGCTGAGTTTGCAGTTTCAGAAGAAAAGACATGTAAAATTCACCCAATATTAGCAGTACTCTCTCCTCCCCCAGACCGAGCGAATGAGCCCAGATCGGAAGCAGTAGCGCTGGAATAGTGTGAGTCACTCCTCAGAGTGGCTTGACTTTTAGATCTCTGTGTGACGGCTTCGGGGAGGCCCAGAGGCCCGAGATACACACCTGGAATGGGCTGAGGGGTCACCTTCCTTCGGACCCTTGTGTGATGAATGAGGAGCTGGTGTCCACAGGGGCCGAGAGACTTATTCAAGGTCATAGCTCTGGAGAGCTGGACGATAACCAGATGTCACATTACTGGCTTTCCATTTTTATCTTGGAGACTTTTATTAAAAGGAACCATTCCATGTGTATGAATTTTCAGTGCTCTAATTTGGCTATTCACTAGAAAATAAATATTCATTAGGCTCTGGGCACTGAGCTAGGTGCATGATCTACAGCGATGAAAGACAGGCGTGGTCCTTACTCTCATGGAACCTACAGCTGGTTTGTGAGTGTTTGTCCTCTTGTAATCAGTTACTTATGGGGAGCTTGCTGCATGCCAGATGCCATGCTATGCAGACTTTAAAGCGGGAACTTGTTCTCTACACAGTCCTCATTTGATCAGTGTTGGGTGAAGGTGCCTCTCACACTAGCCACGGGGGTAGTTGAGATGAGAGCGGGCATGGGGGTGCTGCGTGAGGCTGAGCGGATTTTGTTCTCCACACATTGTTGGATTGAGAGAAGGTGGGTGGCAATGACTTGGCTAGTTAGGCTAGTTATCAACTCAGCTGAGGTTCTGAAAGATTAAGTAGCTTATGTTTCTCCAGTGAGTTTTAGTAGGAAAAAACGGGCTTTCAAGGCAGGATGTGTTGTTTGGAGTCTGGTCTTCCCACTTACCGGCTCTGGAGCGAGCTCACAGAGGAAGAGTAGCCTCTTTGTGGGGTTATTTGGAGGAGAAAACGAGGCACCACTGTGAAGTGTGAGGTGTTCATTCCCTTCCTGTAAGTGGAGATGCTGCTGTGCGGCCTGTCTGCCATGCAGGGCTGTGTTTCCCTTGGAGACATGGTGGAAAGGGCCCTGGAAACAAGGGAGCAGCACTGTGGCATCGCTTGTCAAAAGATTTTTAAGTTAATTTGGTTATTTTTAATATAAACTTTCTATTGAAGTAAAACACACGTGCAGAAAAGCACACACAGATTAGCATAAACATTTTCACCGGGTGATCACACTGTATAATCGGAACCCAGCTCCTAGCAGGGAGCCTCCAGGAGGGTTGCTGGTACTTTCCCATCATTCCCTTGCTGTGGGGACAATTTGCCTGGCCTCTGAGGCTGTGGGTGTCCTGGCTTGCACCGAATCCTACATACTGTCCTCCATCCAGTTTGCGCTCTGTGGACTCTGTCGTTCGGGAGGTCGATCTGTTTGTCTCATGCAGCGGTAGCTCACCTGTTCCTCTGGCTCTCGCCTCTTTTGTTGCGTGGATATTCCACAGTTTCTGTGTCCGTTTTCCAGCCGATGTGCTTCTTTGGCTTTTGTGAATGGTGCTGCTGCCAGCTTCCCTACACGTGCCATTCAAGAACATGTGTACACATTTTTGCACATATGCCTTGCACTAAAATTGCGGGTGATAGGGACATACGGTTGTTTGGTATTAATCGATACAGATAATTTCCCAGTGACTGTATTGATATATTACACTCTCACAAATGGAATATTCTTGAGTATCTATGAAATTCTGTTACAGCCATACTAGAGTTATACAAAAATACGACTTGAATCATGTGAAAATGGGTGTCTGGTTCTCTCTTTTTCCGACATTCTGTTTTTGTTATGTTCTTAGATTGCATGGAACAGGGCCTCATGCCCGCTACTTTGGCTCCGGGGGCAGAAGGCTGTTATGTTGAAGAGGAAAAGGGAACCAGGTGGCTTCAGAAAGGTCAGAAAGGGGCAGAAGTGCCAGGGCTAGAGTGTTCTGCCCTTAGGCTTGATTCTGGGACCCTCCGGGGCTGTCTGTCCTTGCTGGGTCTGTATCGAGCAGGCGAGTGTGAGAGGCCACTGCGGGAACGTCTGTTCCGAGGGACTCAGCATCTGTTCTGGTTTGGTTGCTTCTCTACCATGAGCCGTGCTGAACTTTTCGTTATCACTCTTCTGAGGGTGCTGCTTTGCAATCATCTGTCAGAATTCCCCGCCTTCCGTGTGAACACGCAGTGTCCCTGAGCGCCTACCTTCTGGAAGCTACTTGCTCCTGTGACTTCTGAGAGAGAGAGAGAGAGAGAAAGGAAGAGAGAAGGAGAGAAAGATGCGTGGCTTGCCTACTAGACTTAGATACTCTGTTTAATTTAGATGTTAGGTGAATTGCACAGTATCATAATAAGAAAGTCATAGAAAATTTTAGCGACCGTGATTTTGAGTTAAAAATGTGAGGTGTTTTATTTTTAAGCAAAAGGCACCTCATGTTAAATGTAAACTTTCATTAAGAGAACTTATAATTTTTCGTGGTTCTTT
Organism: Hystrix cristata; assembly: GCA_004026905.1. Taxonomy (NCBI): domain Eukaryota; kingdom Metazoa; phylum Chordata; class Mammalia; order Rodentia; family Hystricidae; genus Hystrix; species Hystrix cristata. The sequence continues at coordinate 6,059 of PVJO010008310.1, read as the reverse complement.
ATATCTTAGACAAGGAGGATAGGTTGTCATTTTGTGCTCACTGAGTTTTGAATTGACTCAGCTGGTGTGGGCAGGAAGGACTCCTCCATGGGAGTGCAGGGCCGGTCTAAGCGGCTCTGTGCTCGTGGGCAAATTAGGGCTAAGAGATGTGCTGCATAGGAGCCAGCCGTAAAAACTCTTCCTGGGGTTGCCATATCTCGGAGTTACTTGCTGGGATCTTTTCTACATTCTGGGGGTTTAGTTGTAATTTTGGACGTGATAGCCACAAATTTATACTCTTGCTTCTAGTTCTCAGACCGTCCACTCCAAACAGAGGAAGCACGTGTTTCATACATCCACCATCTGCTACTACTGATGATTTCTCTGGGTTCTTGTTTGATCCAACTCATGCTTAGCATTTCTAGCTAAGGCCTACTCTGTCATTGTCTGAGTGGCTGGCGGAAGAATATATATCATGTGGAAGAATATATGGCCTGCCCAAATAACTGTCTACTGCACACTCTCTGGACAAGTATTTCCATACAACTTCTGAAGCAGAGGTGGGATGGTTATGGGGAGTTGTGGTTGGAGAAGTTTGGGGTTCTGAGGATTTGAAGTTTTCTTTTTCACTCCAACACAGAAATAAAGTTCCTAATTTGAGAACTCATTAAAAAGGACTTAACCCAGCCTGCAGCTTAATTTATATGTGTGATGCTTTTCTGGCAGTGATTAATGTTGGTCAATGCATGCACAAGACCAGAAATTTTTGTTCTAGTAAATTAATCTACTTGCAGGGTAATTAAAAACTAAACTGTCATTTCACTGCTGTATTTCTGTATGTTAAACTTTCAGCATTATTTAAAGCTGCAGTGTAATATATTTAGCATCTTTTTAGAAAGGCAAGTCTGGGAGCTTTGCTTATTTCTATAAATGTTTTGCTTGGAGGCTAGCCTTTTGTGGAAACTCAGTAGATTTTAAAATGAACACTTGGTTCATTTAAATTACTCTTCTTTCAGGAAAGATTGAGAAGAGTTAAAGGGAAGTTTAGTGGATTAGTCATTCCATTCCTCGATGGATCATTCACATACACTAATGGCAGGGAACATTTCACTGATTAAAATGTTCTGAATGAATTCGCACTGGAGGGTACTGTTCGAAAGGATGTCTTTATTACATTGGTGTGTCCTATTGATATTACTTAGGCTTGTTTCCAACAATAATTCATAAGAGCCTCTGGCTATCTTAGCCGTAGAATGTCCAAGTCAAGTCCATGATAGATTTGGTTGAAGAATCTTTATGGCTTTGACAGAAATACAAGAATTTAGAAGTCACTATTCTTTATAAAGTCTAGGGTGGTCATGTTTAAATGATAAATCTAAGAATGAGATAATTACTCTCACAACCTTTTTTTTTGTTAATGAACCTTAAATACTGGAAAGACTAGATTCTTAGAAAAATACTGCAACATTAAAACCCAAGTATCAAACATATTTCAGTCTCATATACAAAAAAAAGAAACATGTAACATTGTTGGTCAGTGTAAACATCTTCCACATTCTTTTGAGCAAGAGTTTTATTGAATGAGAATAGATTTGCTAGATCAGACTGATGATTTCAAATTTAAGTTCTGTTTCCAATTTCAGATTCTTAAAAAGGCCCAATTTAGCCCATGAACATGAAGTGCTCATCGCTGATTCAGCTCCTGTGGCAGAACGTGAAAGGAAGTCATGAGGCCATTAACACGCCTTGAAATAATCATTTTCTAGCTTTTGGCTCCGAAGATAGCTGAGGAAAAATAAAATATTCAGACAAGGCGAGGTAGGGAGGTGAATTTCCAAATGCTTTTCTTATCGAGTGTCCCTGCCTTCCTCCCTCCCTCTCTCGGTTCACCACAGTGTCACTTCAGGGTGTTGTGCTGCTGAGTGGTGGGGCAGGGAAGTGCCTACTCTATCCCGGCTCATGCATGGCTGAGAATGGTGGGAAATGATGCCACATTCACCACCAAGATCGCCAGGGTGAAAATGTTCCTCTTGTGCCAGCCTTGAATGTGTCCTCCAGCTGTCCAGAACACACCACATGCATGGAGGGGAGGGAAGGAAGGGTCTCCTTGAGGGGCCAAGATGGAGACTGCACTTTATTTTCACTCCAAGAATTGTCCCAGCCAGTGCTCAGAAGGGGCTTTCTTTCTTGACTTCCCATCTGCAATGGTTTATATCTAGAGGTCCCCCAAAGCCTCATGCAGTGGAGCTTTGGGAGGTGACTGCATCATGGGGGTATATAATACTCATTGCTGGATTATTCCACTGATGGGTTTATAGCTAATTGTGATGTTGGGAGGGGAGGCTGGTTGGAGGAGGTGGTCACTGGGGTGTGGCCTGGGAGGTTCTATCTCCTTCCTTTTCCCATGATCTCTCACTGCTTCCTGCTACCCTGCCATGGACTGTTTCGCCTCCTCATGCCACCCTGCCTTGGAGCCAGCCAACTATGGACTGAAACGTCTACAAACTGTGAGCTAGAATAGACCTCTACTCCTTAAATTGTGGCTGTTGGATGTAATGTCCCACTGACAAAAAAAGTAACTAAGACTTCCCTCTTGTGAGACACTGTGCTAGGTCCTGCAGTTTGTTCCACAGGGAGATTCTAGTCTTGAGGGGAATTAAAGATAGAAAATACCATTCTCCGTTGGTGTCTATGGGAGCTGGTTCTAGGACCCCATCATGTACCCAAATCTGTGGTTGCTCCAGCCCTCCTATAAATGGTACAGTATTTGCATGAAACTTGTGTACACCCTCCCATATATACTTTAAATCATTTGTAGACTACTTAGTAAACCTAAAGCAATGTGAATGTTACATAAATATTTGTTACACTCTATGTTTAGGGAATAGTGACAAGGAAAAATTTCATCCATACCCAGTACAGACACAAGCATTTCCCCACCTATTTTTGATCCAGGGTTGGTTGAACACATGGTTGTGGAACCTGCAAATGTGCTGGGTTCATGTGCTGGGTTCACTGTATTAACAACAGGATGGAAAGTAATAGTGTCAGCAGTTGGGTGCCAGGAGTGGGGTGTGGTCAGGGGAGCCCAAAGCTGCATAGTTGAGTGAAGGGTGAGGAGGTGAAGCTGGTCAGCCCTGGAGGAGGGAGCACTGAGGCTGGATCCTGGCGCAGGAGACTGGGGATAGTGAAGCTCCACAATGCTCACGCTTCTAGCAACCAGAAGATGTCAGGGGGCTGTGCAACAGGGCATGTTTCCTCCACCCAGACTGTACCTCTTCTGATGAAAAGGGGGATCATCTCTACCCTGTGACAAGCCCTGTGAGTATGTAATAGTTGCATAATACATACTCTTGAAAAGGAGCACGGTGGTTTAGATCTAGAATGTACCCCCAAAGCCTTATGTGTTCAGAGGTGGGGCTTTGGGAAGGTGGCTATGTCATGGGGGTGGTGTGGTCATCAGTGGTCTAGTCCATTGATGAATCCATGCCTGAGTGTGCTTAGGAGGATGGGGCTGGTCAGAAGAGGCGGTCACTGGGGTGTGACCTGGAAGGGTTTATCTTCCTCCCCAGCTCCTCCCTTCTGTCTCTGCTTCCTGCCTACCATGATGTGAGCAGCTCTCCTCCGACAGACACTCCAGCATGCTGTTTTCCACGGCTTACTGTGGACTGAAACTGTGAACTGAAATAAACCTCTCCTTTAAAGTGTGAATGTATCTTGTCCTGATGACAAAAAAGTGACTGATATCAAGAGTGTAGATTAAGGTACTTGAGATAGCAGTTGAAGGATGCTTAACATATTCTGGAATGATTTCTAGGTGGTTAGAAAAGAATATTTTAAACGGAGAAAAGAGGAGTAGTTGTTATAGCTTGTATCTAGATGTCCTACCAAAGCCTCACGGGGTCGTAAGTGGGGAGTTTTGAAGGTGGCTGGATTAGGGTGTGTGAATGTGGATTGAGGGTGTGATACTGGGATTAAGAAGGTGGAGGGTGGGAAGCCCCACACTGAGTATGGGTGGCACCAATCAGTAGGCTTGCAGCCTGGAAGGGATAAAAGGGAAAGGTGGCTGGCTGCTGGTACCAGCCCCTGCCTGCTTGCTGCGGATTATTTCTTCTCTGCCATGCCACTCTACCTTGGAGGCAGCCAACTATGGACTGGAACCTCGGCAAACTGTGAGCTAAATAAACCTTTCCTATTTTAACTTCGGGTGTCCGGGTATTTTTGTCTCAGCAGTGAGAAAGTAACTAAGACAGTAGTTCTACAGTTTTCCCCTTCAAGAAGCCTAGGGGAAACGTTTTCCCCTTCCCCCAACATAGAAAGATTGGGGGCTTGAAAGCAGGGCTGAGAAAATGAAGTTTGTAATGTCCTGATTCAGAAGGAAGTTATCATCATTGGTCAGGGTGGTCATGGCACTGAGCTGGGATGAGCAGCCCTCTCCCCCATTAAATGTCAGAGTACGTGTCTGTGTGTGTACATGTGTGCCTGCATGCTTGAGACCAAGTTACATTTTTCTAAAATAAGGCTGCCAGATCTAATGAGAAAATGCAAAATGCTGTAGATAAATTTGATTTCAGGTAAACAAAGAATAAGTTTTTTGTTTTTTTTTTTTGTTTTTGCATGTTGATGCCCTCCAAGAACTCTGGGGTGAGTCCCCCCATTCCCCCTCTTATTAACCATTGTAGGTATACTATAATGTTTAGTCTCAGTTCACTATTGCTAGATATATTTTTAGAATCTGATTTTTCCCAAGTCTGGGACTTTTGGTGAGTATACAGTAACAGGGTGGAGGATTCCCTTCCCAGAGAGCATGCTGATTTTATAGATGAGATCTACCTGCTTGCTCTGTACTTTGATTTCTCTAGTGTTAATATTGAAGAATGGAAGTAGAGCGTTTGCTAAGTTTGGAGTCCTCTGGAGCAATGAGACAGAGAGCACATAATATAAATTTACTATCGTAACCCTCAGAGTTCAGGAGGATTGAGTGTATTTACACAGTTGCACAGCACATCCCTAGAGCTCTTTCATCTTGCGGCCCCGAGACTGTGCCTACTAGGCTACTCTGCATTCCCCTCTCACGCCAGCCCCTGGCTACTATCTTCTACTTCTAGGAATTTGGCTGTATTAGATATGTGATTCAAGTGGAGTCCTATACTAATTAAAATTTTGGTGACTGGCTTATTTCACTTAGTATAATGTCCTAAAAGTTCATTCCTATAGCATATGGCAGAATTTCTTACTTTTTAAAGGCTGCACAGTATTCATTGTATGCATGTACACGCCACATTTTGTTTATTCAGTCACCTGTGGATGGGCTTTGGGTTGGTTTTACCTCTTGGCTTTGTGAATAATGCCTCAGTGAACATGGGTGCCTAAATCGCTTCATGATCCTGTTCTGAATTCTTTCGAGTGTATACCCAGAGGTAGGATTGCTGGATAATATGCTAACTCTCTTTTTAAATTTTTAAGGAATCCCTGCAGTATTTTCCACGATGACTGCACCATTTTACATGCCAACTGACAGAGCACATGGGTTCCATCTGTCACCATGACTCAGTGTCTTCTGTTCTTTGGATGGCGACCATCCCGACAGTGATTTTTATTTGCATTTCACTAAAGATAATGATGTTGATTATCTCTTACGCGCTTCTTGAGTATTTGTATGTCTTCTTTGGAGAAATATCTGCTTAAGGTGTTTGCTTATTTTTAAATCTGGTCCTTCAAGAACTGTAGAATTTCTTTATGTATTCTGGATTTGATCCCTTATCAGGTATATGATTGGAATTATTTCCTCCCATTCCACAGGTTGCCTTTCATTCTGTTGATTGTTTCCTTTGATATGCAGAAGTCTTTAATGGCATCCCATTTGTTCAATCTCGATCTTGTTCCTGTGGTTTTGATGTAATATCCAAGACTTCATTGCCAAATCCAATGTCCTGAAGGTTTTCTCCTGGGATTTTAATGGTGTTAGATATTATGTTTAGGACTTTTGTCCATTTTCATTAGATTTGGTATAGAGTGTGACGTTAGATAATGGGTACCCAAACATAGTTATGTAGAAGCAGTAAATTCTACTGTCCCAT